>KK119796.1:373678-388437 GCA_000611955.2 Stegodyphus mimosarum
CTGCTGAACTTTAAATCAATGAACTTGTAAATAAGCCCCTCATGCCAGACGCGGTCTGGCTATTGCCACGTCTAGCATGAGTAAGGCCACATATCTCTTGTTATGCAGCGCATTTCCAATAAACTCATTTAGCCGCACCGGCTGCTCAGTAGAGGATAAGGCCTACCTCAAAGGAAGCTTTTCAAGGTGAGGTTGAATCCTGGTAAGGATAATACGTTCTAAAATTTGTCCCATACTGAGGAGCAGGCTAATGGACCTGCACCCTTCCGGTTTGGTCTGATCTTTGCCCTGTTTAGGAATAACAATCATCTTAGAGGTCTTCCAGATCTTGGGAAAGTAACTGTTATAGAGACAAGCGTTTAAAATGCCTGTGCACCTTGTAATGATATTTAAGGGAAGCCACTTGAGCGCCACATTATTGATATTATCAAGACTAGGCGCCTTTCTGTTTCGGAGTTTCTTAATGATATCCAAAATTTCTCAGGGCGAGGTGAGCTCGAGATGATTTTGTGTAGAAGGCGAGTTTATCCAATGAGTAACATAGGAACTAACCTCAGTCCAAAAATCTTGATTACTGGGAGTGCTATTGGGAAAGAATTGCTTCTCGAAATGATTCGCAAGAAAATTAGTCTTATCCTTATTATTAAAAGGAACTCGGTGCTCCACACAAACTGATTTATTGACCGTGGGTTTGCTCTTTAATCTTTCCACAAACGACCAGAATGCATTGCTGGGCTCATTAAAGCTAGCCACTTTCTCATCCCAGAGCTCTTTACAGTGATTCGTGATTTGCTTCTTGATCTCCTTATTTAACCTGTTGAGCTGCTTTTTAGTGTGAGGGTCCCACGTAATATGAAATTTTTTCCTTAATCTATTTCTACCCTTGATGAGGTCTCGTATCTGCCTCGGCAGCCTGTCCGCGATATGTTGCCTGGGAATTTTCCTGGTGGCATTTTTATCTGCAGTTTGAATATTTGTAGTCAGTTGTTTGATAGCATAGTCAATGTCATGCGTCGTCTGTAGCCTGTGCATACTACTCTGGGCCATTAAGTATATTATGGAATAACTTCTACTCCGTGGTATTAATGAGGTCTTCCTCCATATCCTTATTTGTGCCTAGGGTCGCAATAACCGGGGAATGGTAAGAGTTGAGCTCCTGAAGAACATCCAGGTTGAAGGGGAAAGAAGTGGTAGACATAAATAAATTCAAGATATCACATCTCCGGGGGGTCTGTGGAAAATATGTATTCTCGGTCGGTGAGTAAAAATAGATTGGGTAATTGTTGCCAAATTCGAGCAGCTGCACTCCATTCCTATTCGTGCTTCTGCAACGCCAATGTATTTTTTGCATTTAGGTCTCCCGCAAGAATCACTTGCTTGTTGGTATCTGGAATCTTGGCCAGGTAATGATATCAAGCGTGTTCCAGGGCGGGTTATAAATAGAATTAAAACAGACAGTACTACAATAGGGTAGGAGTACTGACACCGCTACAAGCTCATGTCCGTTGTGACGCTCATCATTAATTAAACAGGAGTGCCAGGAATTCCACATACAAATGGCGACCCCTCGGTTACACCTCGGTTATTCAACCTATCACATGTACACTGGTTATCATAAATTAAGGAAAATTCACGATTACTGAAAACGTGACATGTAGAATTTTATGAAACTTACCCACAATATACAGCACATAGTACGGTATCAAATAACATAAAAAAATTACCAGACAATTATGGTAGTATAGAAATTTGCACATGTATAAAATGAACAAATCGAAGCTGTCAGTTTGCTATAGGAAAAGAACCTTCAATCGGGAATATGATCCCTCCAGAAGCAATACAGCACACACAGCGATATGTGATGCTTTCAATTATGCGGTCTATCATTTCCATAGGAAGCGAGAGCCATTCCTCTGGCAAAGCAGTTGCAAACGCGGCAAGGGTCTGAGGGGCCAGATTGAGAGCAGCTAGACGTCTCCCTAAAGCATCTCAAACGTGCTCGATAGGATTTAAATCCGAGGATTGAGCTGGTCATCTATTGCATGCTCATAATTGTTCTCTGTTGAAGATAATCCCATTGCCCCGGCATATGGGCGCACATAAGCATCAAGGATGTCATCTCTATAAACCTGAGCATTCACGGTTTCCCTTGGAAAGACATGGAGGTCTGTGCGTCCACCCAAAGAGACGCCACCCCCCGAACACAGACACTGTATGCATCTCTTTCACGGATGTTTGACGTATGATAACGGGTTCCAGGTTCTCTCCATATGAAATAGCGCCTATTATCCTTTTCCAGACTAAACCTGGACTCATCCGTAAAGAGAACAGGCCTCCATTGATCAGGTGTCTAGTGGACATGTTGTTGTGCCCATTGCAAACGGTCCCTCCTATGGCATGACGTGAGCGGCACGCAAATGGGTGGTCGCCTCGTATACGGACCACCTTCGTCAAGCCTTCTACGCACAGTTGACGTTGACACCAACCTTCCGGTGGCTGCAGCAAGGGAGGATCTAAGAAGAGTCGGAGTAGCGGTTCTATTCCTGTGTGCACATAATGCCAAATATCGGTCATGGCTCTCATCGTAGCAGTTGACCGTCCTTGGCGGAACCTCCTAGATGGCGAATCTGTAGTTTGAAATTGCCTCCAAAGTCAGTGAATCACAGAACGACTCACATTTAGCCATTTGGCCCCTTTTGTTTGACTTTGTCCTGTCTATCTTTTCCTAATGGCTCTCCATCATAATTCGGCAGGCAAATGATGCCTAGAGGTCATTGTTACGAATTGGCTATCTCAGATTTCTGATGTCACTATCACAGTGAAATATGTGGGCTCGTTCTCAAACATGGACTTTTATGCTCCTCGCAGATGACGTATTCCGAGTGCTGCACCATTAATTTGCATATTGCAGTTTTACGCAGCTACTCTTACTTGGCAGCATATTCAAATTTTACACGGTTCGGCTTACTTTTGATGAAGTTATCGCTATTTTTGTGATGTTCCTGAATTTATGATAACAAGTGTATAACATTTATAATTTGGGATAGTCAGTCTTAGACTCGGGTTGGCGTGGGTTTCAGTTACCATAGCTACGTCGATAGCATGATTCATTAAGAAGTCCATTAGCTCCGGGATTTTGTATTGAACGCTGCACGCGTTCCAAGTCATCACCTTAATAGGGGCTCTTAAGGGTATAGTTTGTCTCAGTATTAGCGGGTTTACCTATTTCCTGACTGGTTTTCTTAATTTCTTTAACTTACTGGGAAATTTGAAAACCAGCGCTTTTGATGACGGAAACGAGTTCCGCTTAATTAGTAAAGACCTTTTTTGCTTCACTTAAGATATCAGAATAAAGACCCGTAGACAAGGCCTGCGAATAAGTTTTATTCTCAACTACCCTGCTAGGGTAGATATTTGTCTTTTCGGGATTCCCTAGGGAACTTCTCACACCCCCTAAAACTGGAAGTGCGAGAACCTCCGCAATTTACACAATACAATGGCTTTTCGCTGTTATTACTATCCGGGCAGTCCTTAAAACGTAATGTTCATTTCCACATCTAAAACTTTGGGGGCATAATTGCACCCGGCTTGGGTGTGGTTGAACCCCTGACAACGAAAACATTGCAGCGTTCGTTGCCTACCTAGATAATCTTTAAATTTAACCTTCATATCACAAAGGAAGCGCTCATTGCATATTCTCTTAGAATCTTCCGTTTTAGGAAGCGAAGTTAAGAATAACGTTAGTTTAGTAACTTCCCCGTTACGACGTCTAGTCATATGTTTAATGTCCTTAATATGCTAGTTCGGACTTTGTAAGTCCAGCCTTATGTCATCAATATCTGTTTTACTCGTGAGACCTCTTAAGACAACTTTTCGATGGCTGTCCTCAGGTAGTATATACGAATGGTGCTTAATCTCTTTAAGAATTTTGACTATACCTCTGTAGTCATTAGGGGTTTCGGCCATAACCTTAATACCATCGGGTATTTATTAAACGTCGTGAAATCTGAGCTTTTGCTGATGAAAAATAGTGCTAATAGCCTTCCAGGTCATTTTTGTCTTTTTTAATGTAACTGGTGGGATTCGTGAATTATTGGTATTTTACATTTGATTTTGTGTCTGATTATTTATGTTAGTTTTATCTGAGTTATCTTTCGCCGGGGGACTAGTATCCATATTATTATTGTTCGGATTATTCGACTGTTCATTAACTACAACATTCGTAGCATTGTTACTAGTGATGGTTTGTGGTGAGATTTCTGTCTGATTACAAAGTTTAATTTTCTAAAAATTAGTTCTTTGAGTTAGTTTACGAACAGTTTGATCTCCTTTAGTTATAGGTATATCGTCATCTGAACTAGTTGGTTGATCAAGTAGTGAAACTTCATGTTGACTAATATTTTGTGTTTTTTCATGTAATTTAATAGGACCCCTATCCCTTTCATTTTCCTCACGAGAAACATGCGACTTTTGCGTTTTAGTACCTGACTGTTTAACTTTATCCTGTTGAATATCAATTAACTGCGCGTTAACTGTCTCGAGCATCTCCATCATACTTAATAAGGAATTGTGCAACTTACCTTCGGTATCCGTGAATTTACCATTTTGCTACCTGACAATTTCTAACTCCTTAACTTGAGTCCTCACTGCTTCTAAAGTCGCGTCCATTTTCGCAAATCGATATCCATAAAATCCAGCGCCCGAATAGGAGTGAGAGTCCTGCACCCTGGAACCGGGCCCACACGACGGTATCCCGGCAGACAGATGGGCAGGTGGAAGTTTACTAGGCCCTGACAGTGTGAGCTCGGAGGTAACTAAGTAAACTTAGCGACCAAAATCCAAAAACGCAAGCGCACGCAAAATCTTAAATTAATAAAATGAAATCAAGTTTATCAAATAAATAACTTTAAAATTTAGCAGTTAAGCGCTTAAGTCACGCGGGTGCAAGAAAATGGTGAAGAATTACACCTATCAGCAATCAGGTATTTTGGCAAGACGACGCGGAAAATAATTCCTAAAATCAAAAAATAATCCAAAATAATAAAAGCATCAAGGCTTTTCTAAAGTAATACCAACCGGAAATAAGCATTGAAAAATGCTGATGCAATTAGATTTCGTTAGCACGTGGTCGCACTCCGCACCCCACGCTAATCAGACAGGGCGTACACGCTGAACCGGTCAGTTTGTCATTTAAAACTACTCCTAAGTATTTTGCTTGCTTTACAAGCGGCACAAGCTCGTTGAAGAGAAGTAGTTTTTCCGTGATTGGATATCTCTTTTCTTTCGTCTGATTACCAGAATTTATGATTTAATGGCATTGATCGCCACTTTTCATCGTCAGCACCAGTTCTCGATTTGAGGGATTTCAGCTTCGAATTTCCTGATAGCGTGGTTAATGTTAGCCGATTTTACAAACAGGACTGTATCGTAGGCATAACATGCTAGCAACGATGATGAGCAGTGTGGCTTGATAAAATCTACAACATAAGTATAGGTATAGTATCCTTGAGGTACGCCAGCATGTATGGGTGTTACTTTGGAGATAGAATTTCCGACGGAAACTTGGAAATTCGGGGGGTCAGGAACGAATGCAGCAGTAGGATGAGTTCCCTGCTGAAGTTTAGATTAATTAATTTGGAGATGAGCCCCCACGGTCAAATGCTTTGGCCACATCTAACATAAGGAGTGCGACATGGAGTTTGGAATGCAGAGCCGTCCCCGCAAATTCTGTTATCCGGATTAATTATTTCGCAGTTGAGAGTCGTGGTCCAAATCCAAATTGCTCTGGGAGAAGTAGGTGAAGGTAAGTCTTCATTCTTGCAAGGATGATTCGCTCAAATAATTTCCCAAGACCTGGTGGGAGACTAATAGGTCTATATCCCTCGGGTTTACAATGATCTCTTCCAGGCTTGGGAACCATGATGATTTTCGCTCTTTTCCAGGCAACCGGGAAGTAAGAGTTGAATAAACAAGCATTGAATATTGAGGAGAGTTTTGTTATCATGTTCGCGAGCAGGTTCCTCAGAGCAGTATTAGAAATTCCATCAATTCCTGGTGCTTTTCTTAATTTTAGGTTTTTGAGTAGGCCTTTAATTTCAGAAGACGTGACGAGGGCGGGGATGTTTCGCGCGCTTGGTGCGTTCATTCAATCACAGATCTTGAATAATATGCTGAGTTCAGAATGATCTTCACGTGGCCAGGTGTTGGGCGTGAACTGTTTTTCCAGATAATCAGCAAAGACGGCGGACTTCTCATCGTTAGTAGCATAGATTTTGTCATATGAGTATTTTTGCTTGAATTTTTTTATGGTGTTCCAGAACGTTTCGTCCGTGACATCTAGGGATTCCGTCTTTTGTTCCCAGAGAAATTGTTTATATTCCTTGATTAATATTTTGATCTCTCTATTGAGTTTATTGAGGCTACGCTTGGTGTTGGAATCTTATTTCACGTGATATCTTTTCCTCAGCCAATTCCTTTATCGGATTGCATTTCGGATGCGTGAAGGGAGTTTGAGAATTTTATCCGAGACTGGAACCTTCTCAGAAGCTTCGTTGATGGCCTCAGGAATTTTAGTAGTGAATAAATTCAGAGCTGAATCAATATCATTAGCATTTCTTAAGGGGCTAGTTTCTGGGGGTCAGCAGCTAGTAGATTTTGGAATAGAGTCCAGTCCGTGATATTCCGGAGGTCACGCGATTCAGGTTTGGCCATTCCGAGCAAAGCAATAATTGGCACGTGATCTGAACTTAATTCATGCAAAACGTAGATGGCGACTGATATTGAAGTCTTAGTTAGCAAGATATCCAGAATGTCCGTGTAATTATTGTTTGGGCAATAGATGAATTCAACAGGAGTATGAAGTGCTATTGGATGATTTGAAACATAGTTGTGTAGTATTTTGCCCTTAATGTTTGTTTTCCTACACATCCAGTTTTTGTGCTTGGCGTTAAAATCGTCAGCTGCGATTGTTGCAATATCCTCAGGCAAGAGTTCGTTAAGCAACTCAGATGTGAGTTTGCTATTAGGTGCATTATAAACTGCTGTAAAGCAGATATTTCCTATATTTGGTAGCGATGCACAGGCAGTTACAAGTTCGTATCCAGGATTACGCTTTTCCGTGATGAGACAGGATTGAATGTTTCTTTTGAAGTAAAGCATAACACCACCTCCTCTATGAGTAAGTCTGTCACATCTGTAGGACGTGAGGCGGACCGATCTCGAGAACAACTCCACCATCGCAAATTTGAAAGAGTTAGAATTCTTGAACCTAGCACAACGGAGCTCTTTTGGGCTAGCGGTAAAGAATTCAACTCCCAATAAATTAACCCAAGATCGAGTCCCGCTCATGCGACGCAACACTTCCCATTGGTGATAATAGATGGCGACACGAGCAAGTAACTAACCAGGCTTCACTGAACCACGTGATCGCCACACTGGTGACCCGGAGAACTACAGACTCCGCCCTCGACTGAGGTCAAATGACGAACTACGTCACAGGCTCCGCCCCATAACCGAAAACGGCGACACATGCCAACACAACGGGGGCTTCTCAGCGTTCTCCTCATATCGCATCATAGATGCTTCGAGGGGGAGTATGAGGAGGACCGATCTCGAGAACAACTCCACCATCGCAAATTTGAAAGAGTTAGAATTCTTGAACCTAGCACAACGGAGCTCTTTTGGGCTAGCGGTAAAGAATTCAACTCCCAATAAATTAACCCAAGATCGAGTCCCGCTCATGCGACGCAACACTTCCCATTGGTGATAATAGATGGCGACACGAGCAAGTAACTAACCAGGCTTCACTGAACCACGTGATCGCCACAGGACGCATAATTAGCAATGTTCAGTCTTTTTCCGGGGGACGCATGCGTTTCCGAGATGACAGCGATGTCAATATCATGATCTATTAAAAAGTTTTGCAGTTCGGTTAACCTGCTGCTGAGGCCACAGGCATTCCAGATCATGATACGAATAGGAGCACATTTAATGGTGCATTGATCCATTAGTTACTTTTCCAGTTTGCTCTTGATGTGAAGTAAGTCCTTAGTTTTGGAGACTTGGGTAACACCTGATTCCTTTATTATGGAGACCAGATCAGTCAGGCTTTTTAGCACTTGCTTTGCTTTAGTGAGATCAATTGGGGATATTCCTCCGGATAGTGCACTGGCGTAGGATTTGTTCGTAACGAACTGGTCTGCATAGGACTTAACTTTGGGGCTTTCTTTAATTTTGGGGAACGTTTTGCAACCCCTGAAGTTCGAAGTATGATTCTTCTGGCAGTTGGCGCAGGTAGGGGGCTCATTGCGGTCCTTGGTACATTGATAGGACTAATGATTTTCCCCTCATTTCACACAACAGGGTTCGTGATTGCAGGTACTCTGCGTGTGATGGAACCTCTGGCATCTGTAGCATTGTAGGGGCCCAGCTTGTCCTTTGTAGGCTTCTACCTTAATTTCCATGCGCAGCAGATACTGCACATGATTAAGTTAATTGGATCGTGGAGTTCTTGGAAGTGTAACCAGAAATAGTGGGAGTTTGGTGTTTTTACCATTTCTCCTTCTAGTTAACTGGTGCATAGATTAAACTTGGAAGCCAAGTTCTATCAGTTCATTTTGGATGTCTTCCACCTTGATATAGCTAGGAAGACTTCGGATAATCAGCTTGAGATACTTTCTTTCAGGAAAGGGAAAAAATATACTCCTTTATTTCTTAGCACCTTCGTCATCTGTGTAGATGGTGGGGTTTGAGACCAGTATTTTGATTTCATCTCGAATCATTTCCGCAGCGTAGTCCTGGTCGCTAAAGTTGTTAGCTTTTAAAATTTTCATTAGGGAGTACCAATTATGTCTATTGCGTTTGACAATAATTGGCGTTCTCTTGGCTGATTTTCCTGCATTTAACGTCGTGGTCGGGGCTTGTGGGGTGTCGTCAGCCGGGCCAGAGACTACGTTGTCTCTGATTGGTTATTGCCACTCTGCTTGGATCGGCGCTGGCGAATCCTGTTCAGTCTGCAGTGCGTGGGACTCCAAGTTTCGAGGTGACCGCAGCTGGGACTCTACGTTTGCCTGGTTTTCGTCTTGGTCTTTTAATTCCGAATTTTTTTTCATCTTCGGAACTATCAACATCAAGTGGTGTGCCTTCGTCCACAAATGAAAATCGGAACTGTATATTCTGCAACAGGGGTTAACGAGCGCTTGCAGCTGTTTCCTTTTCCCCCTTTTTGCATAGAGTCATCATTCGGGTTGCGTTCAAGAAGGTCCTTCATTCCAGAGTTCCACGGCTGGTTTCCAGTAACCGTTTCATCATTTTTCCTTGCTCCAACTATCGTTTAGTTCAAGCTCAGTGATGAGAACCCCCATAAAATGTAGTAGTTTTTCAATCATGATGAAGCACTGAAGAGTGAAATCACAAGCAAACGTAATGCTCAGAGAGCAGTACTTCAAGGTACACAAGGCCGTTTTACTGTGTTACCAGTCAAAGCCGAAGCACTAACCTATAATATCCTTACAACGGTGAAAGTAAATTAACAACTACTAAATAGCTATCTGATCGCTGACCGCCTACGTGACTGGGTTAGCTCGGGCTCAATGCAATGCTATAAAGTTGACTGGGAGAACTTCTGTATTTGAGATATTGGCCTCTTGTAGTACGAGGGAAAGGAGCCGTGACCAATGAAGTGAATGAGTTGAGAGACAGCGATGTCATTGGTAGCTGAAACTTTGGGGATGCGAGAGTATGCGCGTCGTCTTGTCCCTTTCTTATTGCTACGGCTGTTAGGCCAAAGAATATGTACTGTTAAGAAGGAAAACTTCGCAGAAGCAGAAGTGGCTCCCTTCCAACGAAAAGGGAAACAACTGCGCATGCGTGAAATATCTGTCGCCAAAAAGCGCCAGAGCTCGAAGCTGAATGTCGAAGTTGGTTTGGACAGGTTCGACCGTTACGTTTAGCAAGAGTTTAAACAAAGAATATGTTCTTTGGTTTCAAGTAGCGATATGGACAATGGAAGTTCAACAGCCAGTGAAAGTGAAACTTCACCTAATATTTCATCATTTCCGAGTTTAAATTATCGCGACAAGTCAAAGAACGATTCATCTTAACCCGTGTTCCTCAATTTCCTATACACGTCGCGGAGGGGGGAAATGTCGGCTAGGTACCAAAGAACCGGCACATCACAGAGGGGAAATTCTCGCCAACAGATTCCGTCGCCAAATCCCTTGGCGAATGTTCCCTTTTCTTTGTAGCGGCGTTGCAGACAAAGTGGTTTACATTACGCCTATGGAGCCTTTCCTTCTTTACATAGAGGTTCTTTGGTTAGGCTTCATACTCGAAGAAACGTTCAGATGTGAGGGGGCTGCTGTGGTGGTTTATTGTCTGGCGTTAACGTTGTTTGCCGTTTCTTTACAGAGTCGATCTGCTACTTCGTTGCTTTCGAGACCATCGTGCACTTTCGCCCATATTAATTTTATATTTCGGTGGCTGTGCTTGTTGAGAAGCATATGTATTTCAGCTGTGAGATGCGCAGTGTGCCTGCCATCATTGATTGCCACAAGTGATGACATGCCCTCATCACATATTATGATATCGGTGTTGTTAAGATAGCTGCATATATTTTAAGACTACCTTTTAAGCGCGGCTTCGCTCGCGTTGATGTCCTTAAATAAGTTTCAAAGACTATTGAAAATAAAATAAAATAATTTCATTTTTTTTTCTTATTGCCTGACGAGGATAATAAGGATAAAAGTTTAGTTACTATTACTTATTTTTCAAGTTAAAAATACACACCGCGTAAAATTTCAGTAAATACTTTCTTTCTTCATTGAGATAAAAAGAAATCCATATTGATGTCGCTAAGACGCTATTCTTCATAATTTTTAAAATCCGATTTGGATATATCAAACTTTGCAATCTTATCTTATGTTTATTTTACTAAAAAATTCTAAAATAAAATATAAGTTAAAAAAACTGCAAAGCATGCTTTATTAAGATATCTCACTATAAAAATAAATAATTGTCATTACCAAGATTTCAAAAAGTTTAAAGTACTAACAAAACGTTAAAAAACATTAATTCTTTTTCAGAAGAGCACGAATAAGAGTATCATTCAAGGATGTTCTGTATACTACAATATATGTTTTTACATTCGGTACTAATAAATTCCTGGCTTTGGATACACGCGAACAGGCAACATATAGTTGACTTTTATAAATGCACCCCTGCTACTGGTAACATTTGCCCTTAAGTTTTGTTAATAGTAACAGCAAAACTAAGTATGATTAGAAACTGCAGTCTTTAAAGCGAAATGGTAGGTCAGTGGGGATTATTAGGATTCGAGGTATGATAACACTTTTCCTACACCTGTTAAAATAATGGCACCGATTATATTCTGCCCTAATTGTGCCATCCAAAGCCTCGTTCCATTAAACAGTCGGAGGTGCACCTATATTTCGCATAAGCATAACCGGTACATTTATTTTCAATTGGAGTTCATGTGCCTTCATATCCTGCTGAGTTTTTAAATCCACTAGAGCTTTCAGGTGAGGATACACCTGATAGCTCTAGGGAATTTAAAAACTCAGCAGGATATGAAGCGCTTTGTTCTGTATCTATGATTGTATTTTTTGACAAATACTCTTTTATTTGTCCCTGCACCTCTTTCAAAACGTCAATGTTGATTTTGTTTACTGTTTCATTTGTTGGCGCTAGAATTGCTCTTGCACATAACCAGTGATCACTATTTAAATTTTGTTGCAAGTGCGGGTAAACTTTAACAATAAGCTCCACATCGTTTTTTACCAAATTACAAAATTCCTCTGAAAGTAAAATACAACCTTCAGCATCTGTGTCCAAACATCCATTGCCAATTTTCAATAGTGATTCTGCGTAATTCCCTGAATCTGCATCATTATAAAGATGCACTCATATTTGTTTTAAGACTGAATTTTTCAACTTTCTCATAAACGTGAAAGAGGAGCCAAAAGCCGGAAATCCTGAAGGATTTTAAATAATAAATTAAATTAAGCAAATAAAAATTAATAAATGCTCAATTAATAAATGTTACGCTTTCACGCCTTAATTACTTAACCGATCATGAAATTTTGAAGAAATATTTTTGATATATTAGAAAAGGTTAAAAATGTTTCCGTGGTTTAAACCACCCACCTGCGCGTGCAGACAAACTTTTACATCGTTTAATTTATCGTTATGAAATTTTCAACATTTGATGTTTATACAAGGACAAGCTATAAAACCTTTTATATAGCTTAAGTTTCAACAGATAAGTTACATTTTATAGCCTATGACCTTTTCTAATATATCAAAAATATTTCTTGAAAATTTCAAGATGATCGGTTAAGTAATTAAGGCTTGAAAGCGTAACAAACAAGCAAACAAACTCACATTTGCATTTATAATATTGGTTAGAATAGCTGCATATTAGATGACTATGCTGATTACTAAGGCCGCTTGGAAGACATTATTGTACGGATGAAAGTAATCTTTTCATGTGCGTGTTACGCCGTGGCCCGCATATGCGCTGCCCACTCCTTCATCTGAGTTTGATCCATGAGTAGAGATTAGATTTGCTCTTTGTGGAATGATAGTGTACTTAGTTTTGCCAAGAGTGATTGGCATTTCTATGCCTTTCCGTCTTCAGTGCGTCTGGGTGGAGTGCTCTTGCCGTTAGTATTGAATAGGGCTGGAGGTGTTGTTGCGAAATGTGACATCCCTAAGCTTTAAGACCCGTAAGTGGATTGTTTCATGTTTCACTATTAGGGAGCAGACCAACTAGGACAGATGCGGCTCAGTGGCTGTTGTTCTATACCTTTTCATAGACTAAATGCTAATAGGCGTTGAATTATTCATAAATGCTTTGATTTTACTTTTGGAAAAGACCGAATGGACACGACAAAGAGAAAATGTTTCTCCACGATCGTTGTGTAGAGAATCTTTTGTATGTGGGGGTTTTGTCTCCAGCTAGCGCCTTGAAATAGGCGGGCCCTCTGTGATATTACATTTATCTTCAGTTGGAGAGTTTGGATGTGGAGGATCTAGGTTAAGCCTTTGCCTCACATCAGGCCCAGGCATTTAAATTCTTGCATCACTTTGATGTTTTTTCCCTTCCACTTGATACATTCTTCTGGGGGTTTCGTTCCTGGCTTTGGAATGATGATAGCCGCTGCTGTCGCTACCGATATTTTCATTTTAAGATAGCTGCAGATAGTTGCGCATTGCCTTCTAATTGCCTTATTTTATAGTTCCTTCCTTGTTGCCGAGATCATTATTTAATCCAGTGTATAGCTGCATCGTTATCAGTGTAAAAGCAAAAAAAAAAAGGTTTCCTACTTATGGGGCCTTTTTCTAATAAAGCAACATCAGAAACCAAGTTTATGTAACCCAGCAAATGGGATTCAGGATTGAGTTAAAAATCAAGCTCCATACGATGAGGCCTGATTAGGAGCCTTGAGAACAACCTCTCTCTTGTGCCTTGGTGATGATGTCACTGTTATGTGCGATATTCAGCATTCCCTGTGTCAGGTGACTGTCAAAGGTGTTGTACAGTCTGTTAGACTGCGAGCTGATCTAAAGGCTTGCTAAATAGCAGACCACCGCAGCGGGTCAAATGCACTTTTCATGTCTGTTAAGATGAAGGCAATGCGCAAATCTACTTCTCTCTTTCTCTAAATATGACAGTAGACATCTTTTTAAGTATGCAGAGTTGAAAGCCAAACGCGAGAGCCATAGTGTTTGGGGTTTAGTACATTGTTATATTGTAAATGATAGTTTAGCCATTGGACAGGGAGTTTTCACAGATTTTTCCCGAGATTGGGAGCAGATAAATGGAGCGAAAAGAACTTTTATCCCGAGGGTCTTGGTCTTGGTTTAAAAAGAAAACAACCTGCTCGGTATGAAAAGACATTGGGAAGAGGGATCTGTTATTTGAGAAGATAACTGAAGAAGAGGAGATAAAAGGCCGGGCGAGAGTTGTAGGCTCTTCTAATAATGTCCTAATCTATCCCGGTCTCGAGGTTTCTTTCTGGGTAGAGTTCGAAACACTTGGTTGATTTCCTTGCTAGAAAAAAGGATATCATATGTCGTTATGAGGGGACGAGGTGTGTTCTCTTAATTTCTCTGTAAAGGTAGGTCGTTAGCTGGATCAGTTGTCTGAAAAACTTTGTAAGAACAATATGAGATGTTTTGGAGGTGTGGCTTGTGTAATATTCGTTATGGACTGCTCGTATGTAGAATTGGTTGGTCTTGAAAACTTTATTTTCAGATATTTTATGAAGAGTCTCATAGGAGTTTTTATTTCAGCTGCAGCTGGTTGCTCCTTTCGTTAGAATGTTGCTTTTATAATCAGCCTTTAATTTTCTAAAGGCCATTATAAACTGCAGTTTTTCCTTGTTTTCTGTAGCATTCCAAAGCTTCCTTCTCAGGGCTCTACATTAATGCCGTTGCAGACGAAGTTCCTGCACCTACCATAAAATCCCTTACAGTTTTCTAGCCTTTCCTATTAGAAGAGCTTGGTTGCAACAGTGTTGTATTTGTTCAAAGAAGTCATCTGACAGATATTTTAGATCTGCTTGGCTGAGACAAGTCTCTTCAGTCGTTGTGATAATTTTCAACTATCTTATTAATGGACAGATTTTACTGCGGGGGGAGAGTTTGTAGGGTATGATATTGTTTAAAGCGGATATGTTTGTGATCGGATGAACTTTCGGACGTACTGCTACTACTATTGGTCATCAGTCAGTTCTATA
>KK119796.1:388462-399704 GCA_000611955.2 Stegodyphus mimosarum
TCCGGCAAGCCTTTACTAGAATGTGTAGACTGCCTGATGCAAAATAATGTTGCGAATGACGATAGCGGAAAGAACAGTACCAACGGGAGCAGCCTTCCATTTCTTTCGAGCACGATTTTTTCACAGAGAGAAATCACATCAGCTATTAAATAGACCCTAACGTCTGAGAATTGGACGTAGCCGCAACATTTCAGTCAATTTCATCGAAGAAGCAACGATAGGGACCCGCAAGCTCTCTGACAAGTTCTCGCCCCTATAATATCCTACACTCGCAACAGTACAGCAGACGGCGACGGCCCCGGGAGGCGGGGGTCCGCCGGGCCTCTCCCTCTCCTAAAAAAAGTCTCGAAAATCTTAGCAAAATCTGGTTATATCTCTCCTAAATCTACGTGTGCGACCGTTTTAAAAACTCGGACGCTCAAAATAATTGCTATAATTGCTATTGGTTCAAAAAATCAATAAAATTGAAATTCACCAATGCTACACAAAACAGTAACCCTCTCTGACCACCAGAACCAGAGCAATAAATACCAACCAAAATTCTAAGAAAATCAGTCCCGTCTTTTCACAGTGACAAGCCTCTATTTTCACCCGCGAAACTAAGGGTATAACGTAGATTAACGAATGCAACACCTTGAATACTTTTACCCCATAATTCTATCAACAATCGCCGCCGCCAGAGATGTTCGCCTTTGAACGAGAAAAACATATGTTGCCCCGCAAGAGAAGGGGACGAAAAATGCAGCTGGCCGCTAACCCTTGACCCCAAAATTCTTCTTTCGTGAGAACGCAAAATCAGCCTAATGCTGTACAAGCTTTCTGCTAACTTAAAAGAAGTTTACCCAAATCAAATGAAAGACTTTAAACAAGAGTATAATTTAAAAATTAAATCTCAAACAAGAACATTAAAATTTCACTATTCACTATAAATTAATAAAATTATTAAGCACTGTAAAATAATACTTAAGGAATCTACACAACAATAATCCTTTAGATCTTATCGTTTGCTTTTAATTGTTGCATAACCTTGCAGAGCCTTTAGGTTTTTGTTGAAGCAGAAGATGTGAAAAATGTGCAATGCCGTCGTCGGGACTCGAACCTGGACCTCCCGAATACGCGTCGAGTGTGCTACCGTTACACTTGTTTAATTAGGTGGGTTGGACTGCGCCCACTTCTGGTACCTTATATGACATTATGCGCAAGTCGTCTCCTATTATGTGGTGTATTTGGTATTGATGGAATTCAGTGCCGTTATGTTTCTGTAATTATTTCGGTTAGCAGCGAGTATACAGCTCAGGATTTTGAAGAAAGTATTGTATTCCAGCCGGACGAAAGTATGGTTTCTCTCAATTGCGGTATTAATGGCAGAGGGCTCCTGGATTAATAGGAAGTCCACATCCTGTTAACTAGAATATGCTTCTCCCTTCGCTCTTTGCAGGTTGTTTTGTATGCAACATATTAGGCCGTTTTGATAACTTTCTGTAATGTTAACAAAGTTACAGAAAGCCTTATTGGGCAATTTTGGGCATGGAAGAAGGGTTAATTGAGTTTTGGAGACTAATACTACATTGTGCTACATTGCACTCGTTCAACATATTTTCATGTTGTTCAACATATTTTCATGTTCAACATGTTGCGTGGTATGCTGATTGGACACATGGCATGCTACTGGGCGATGTGTGGTTTGTAACCGGGGCAACTGAGAGCCGTGGGGCGTTGTATCCTCTAGCGTTATGGCGCCAGGATCAGTAGACAGGTTTTGTTGCGGCACTATTATTGTATGTATTCAAGTTTTTGCATTGGTAAATGTGCTTCGTGTTATGATGTTCAATGATTCTGTGCACTTGTCATCAGAGGAAGAGGTGTAGGAATTGTATGATGTTTTAGAATGCCAGCATTCCCATCGGCATTCTGCAACTCATTTAACATTTGTTGATGCGGTTCTTCCAGCCGACAAAAACGTTTGACCATGTTCTTGTTGACGCTGTGCTCTAATCTCAAGGCATGTTCGAAGACTTCTTGTTGCGTTGATAGCACGTTACGGGTAACAATTCTCAGGAGCTTCATTGTTTGATTTCCTGTACTGACCAATTTCTTCCTCTTTTGAGAATTAACTGTTCTAGTCAATTTGGCTAGATCTGTTTTCGATACACACTGTACGGCTATGCCGCCTTTTTTAGGTGTCGGACTGCTTTGACTCAGATGGTGGTAGTGGGAACTCCTCGTTAAGTTTATTTCTAGTGATTTCTTTCATGATGTAGATTAGTAACTCTGGATTAGGCTGGATGATGTCGTCACTGCTTGTGAATATCTCTTAAAGCCTTGAGGCTTTTCTCTTGTTGCGTACAAAGCTGAATCTTTTAAAGATGTAGGGTCAGTATTCTTTGCTAAATCTTGCATCGAGAATCTACGGAATTTTGCTGCCGTTTGAAATTTTCCTAATGCTTCCTTTAATTCTTTTTTCACATTGCTCTGAAGGATACGTATTGATGATCAATATGCGAATGTATAGAGTGTGTTTACACACTTTTAGAACGATTTAGGAGTCATTTAATTAATGTTTAAAATATAAAGAGCTTTTTTTTAAATCACCGGCCTGATAGCCGTTTTTCTTAATTATAAGTCTACATCATGATTTCCATTACACTAGAGTTTTCCATAAAATTTCCAGAGTAGTGACTTCCATTCCTCTTCTACTACTTTCTTGAATCCATCTATAGTGATGGGTTTGCTCTTAAAACAACTCTTTTCAACACATCAAAAACACAATAGTCCATAGGTGAAACGTCAGGGAACTTTGCAGGAATATGTTGAAGATAGAGAATACCTGTATGAGTCTTCATGTTTCCAGGTATGCAGTGGTACAATTACGAAATATGACTTGTTGCTTTATCTGGTGAAGTTTAACTCACTGAAAGTCATTGGCAAAACAGAAATGGAATTTCTTCTGTACAGGGCATGAAACTTTTTCTTAATAGTACGTTGAGTTGATTTTAACATTTGTTTCCACTCTTCTTATTTTTTAATTTCCCATTGTAAGATAATCCTGCGTCAAATAAGGTTTGCACACCTTTTCTTTTTGTTTTCGATAGTAAATAGACCTTTTTGTTGCAATCATTTAGGTAAACCTATGCTTTATTAAAGGTCACAATATATTTCCTTTATCTCCCGCTAAATAGTAGTTTTCATACAGAGCACTTCAAATTGTTCTGTGTTGAGCCGCATGCCTCGGGAAAAGCTGGCGAATATTATATTTTTTAGCTTTTTTCAGTTGTAAATTTTAGTTTATAATTTTGTTTATTGTTGATACACACATATTTAAATTTAGAAACATTAGAAATAGTCCACACATTTTTCAGGTATTCATTTGGAGGTTTCTTTCCACGTAAAAGCAATAATTGAAAGGTTTTCCCTTTCCGGTTATTAATGTTATTATTTTGAAACCTACAAATTTTAATACCATGCATTGTTCAACGTTTTTGAATTAAAAAAAACAAATCCTTCAATGCACAGCTTGTTTAAAAGCCACATTTTGAAAGAAGAACAAATTTAAAAGTTGCAAAAATATTTCTGATTTTAGATAACTTGCTAACAGAAATTATTATTCCAAACATTATTATATTATTTATATGGTTTTTTTCAATTCTTTATGGGTATTGTTTTAAAATTGTGTAAACTCCTTCTGTAATTTGAAGACAGGCCTCGAAGAGATCGTGCATATAACTGCGATATTCTTGGAAAAATTCTATCGAGGTTATGGATGATTATTCTCTCTGTTGACAGCGAGTTTAGGTATTTGTAGGAGGACGTTTTAGGAGTCTGAATTCGAACTATCTGTGGGATTTGTTCTTGACATAACTGATATCTTCTTAATGAGGTCTTTGGAGTCTTGGAATTAAAGTGAGATTCAAAGTTGCTTGTTTTGTTGAAAGTCAACGTATTTGTGACAATGGTAGGTTAAGACTGCTTATTGAGTTTACAGTTGGATTTTTGATGATTTATTTGATTTCAGCATTTATAGTATATGGAATACAATACCAGAAATGCTCTTAGAATGATATTTAGAATGCGTCTGAGGATTAGTGTTATTGTTAATATTCATATTATAAGCAATGTCAGTAAGCTAATTTTTTTTGCTTTTGATTGTTATGAAAATGTAACAGTATATTAATGTTGGGCTATTGTTGTTTGTTTGATAAATTTGAAAAGGGATTGAGAAACTTAGCTACACTTATTTTTTTTATAAAATAGGTGTTCATAAAGAAACTTTGCTGACGTCTGCACTTCTAGTGTCCTTTCCGGTTAGTCGATCGAGATGAGATTGCAAATATAGCTATTCGGAGGTATGCTCTCGGGATTCTGTGAACGGCAACACTGAGGCGCTCGCGGTTACGGTTATAGTTACAGAAACTCGAAAACGTCAAATATCAACGCCAACTTTTTCCAGTCGCAAAATATTTAGCGCATGCGAAAACCCTAAATACCGTTGGAACGGTACCAATATGTCCAAAAACTGGCGTGTTATGCATACACAAAAAAGAGTTCTGAAAACCGGCCAACGAAACACGATCTGAGCGCATGCAGAAAATTTGCATATGACAGAGACAAGACACCGATCACTGATGACAACACATATCGGAAAAAAGAATACCTTTATTTACATTAAACATTTTCCACATGGGTGACACTACAGGCAAATATGCATTGCATACTGGAGACGGTGGACAATACCGTTGAGCGCAACATGGCATTAGGGATGTTTGCAATTGCACGCCGTATTAAGTCCCTTAAATCCGAAAAAGTTTGCGGAGTGCTCAGGTAAACTCTGGGTTGGACATACCCCCAAAACCAGAAAACCAGAGGCGTCAGATCGGGAGGATCGAGAGGGCCACGGACAAAGATAGTGTCTTGAGATGATGCGATTACCAAAATGCTGTTCCAGTACCCTTTTAACAGACCTCGCTGTATGTGGAGCTGCACCATTTTGTATCCACACGATGTTATTGAGCGCATTCCGCCTACGCAATTCCGGTAATACATAATTTTGCAGTAAGTCTGTATGCGGAGAGCCCGTTACAGAGCATGTCACACGGCCCGTCGGTGTCGCTTCCTCAAAGAAAAACGGGCTGAGAACAAGTGTGGCTGTAATGCCGCACCACACAGTCACTTTGGCGTCAAATAATGGTACTGGTGAAACAGAGTGGGTCCCCCCGACTGCAACATCTGGACGCGCTGGTACCAGTAGGGAAATATGTGGAGAACCGAGCGCAGTAGCTTGAGGACCGTTGTCTTTGGAATATCGAATACACGCGCTGTGCCTCTCGCAGTTTCCCTCTGTCCTGCAGTCACTGTGTGATGCACTTCCGTAACAACGTCCTCAGAAACTGTTGGCCATCCGTACAGCGTTCTATCACAGGTGCAGTCCGTATCTTCGAATTTGTGTATTAAATCATGCACAGCTTGCGGAGTTCATGGGTCGCGTCGTTGAAAATGATTTCGGCAATTACACACGCAAGGCTTTCGCAGTGTTCATCCCATTTTGATAATACAACTTTATCAATTCACCACGAACTTTCCCAAGAAGAGTCATTTCGTCGCTCCATGTGCGAGTTCCCGAATGACGACTTTGCATACCCGCTTGCTATTTTATCGGTTTAATACTCTGAATAACTGGTGATCGGCGTTCTGTGATTGGTATCTTGTCTCTGTCACATGCACATTTTTTGCATGAGCCTAGATCGTGTTTCGTTCGCCGGTTTTCAGAAGTATTTTTTATGTATGCATAACACATCCGGTTTTGGACATATCGATACCATTCCAACGCTATTTAGGGTTTTCGCATGCGCTGAATATTTTGCGACCGGAAAACGTTGGCATTGCCATCCGACATTTTCGAGTTTCTGTAACTATAACCTTAACCGTGAGCATCCCTGTGTTGCCATTCACAGAATCTCGAGTGCATACCTCCGAATAACTATATTTGCAATCTCATCTCGATCGGTTAACTGGAACGGACGCTAGAAGTGCAGATGTTGGCAAAGTTTCTTTATGACCACCCTGTATTTATTGATAATAACAGTTAGTATTAAATTGCATTTAATATTTAACAGTAAGTTGCCTATTATTGCGGCAATTGTCGAGTATTAATGCATGTGCTATTTTAAGAAAGCTAACAGACAATAATGAAAAATGATGGATTAAATAAAATTAAATATAAATTTGAAAGTAAACGCAATTCTAAAGATATTAAGTCTCTGTGTTACTAGACAACAAAATTATATTTCTAACAAATTTAATATCAAAATAAAGAGAAAAATTTATGCTGTAGCTCTGTTGTCATGCTCTATTAAGCTTTTTAACCTCTCCTACCCAAAATTACATTGAAAGGTTTTATTATTGCATTGTTGATTTTCTTATGTACAAATAACCTGAAACTTAAAATCTTCACTCTCAGGATGTATTCACAGCAAAAACCAGATTATTTTATCAAAATTAAGCATTTAATGAGCTCTCCAACTTTAATGTCGCCCCCCTTTTTTTTAATAGAAATCTCTTTTTTTCTCTCTAAATCATAGATGATAATTTCAGAGCATAAAAATGCGCGTCCGTCATTGACCATTGCAAAGAAAAGAGTTTTATGTATGAATTCAACTTAAATTCTAATTTATACGCGTATTCTCCAACAGAAGGAGCTACAATAGTGTGGATATTAATGAATTTAAAATAAACCGTTAAATTGTGATAAAAAATTCTCTTGCCTTCTTACATCACATCCGTAGCATGAGTGTGTGTTGTTTCTTATGCTGACTTGTCTGACTGACAAGGAGCGATAGATTGCGCCTGCCGTTGGTAACAGCTTTGAGCACCATTCAGGTGACAGTGCTCAGTTCCGCCCCAATTTTGAAGGAAAGCACCCCGGAGGGACGAGTCCGAGGTTCTCTCACCCCTCTTCCCTTCCACCAAACCACACGAGAGGACTTTCGGCTCGCCGCATATTTAAAGTGCCGCCATGCCTTCTCCGGGATTCGAACTCTGGCCCTTCGGCACGGCAGTCAACGACGCTAACCACTATACCGGTTGGACGTCGTAGCATGAGTAATCTAGTTAATCTGGAATGTTAGAAAAAGGAAATTCTCACAGAAGAAAGGTGTTTGGAAGCCATTATTTTTCAGTTTTCCTCGGCGGAAACCAGGAATAATAAATATAACACTATTAATTCGAATAAATTTTGAAAAAAACACATAGAAAATGTGCTAAATATGATTATTAAGCATCTTAATAAATGAATTATAAATCTTTACTTTTATAAGTAATCTCTGATCTGAACATAATTTATTTCCGCGTAATTTGAGAACAATTAAAATTAATATCCATATCACTTTCCTTTTGCTGCCCTCAAACTTACCTCTAAAATACTTAATGCATTGTTCACTTTCATAAGTAACTTTAGTTCCTTTAAAGCTAAAGGTAAGGCGAATATAAAAGTAAATATCTCACAAATTATACCAAGAATTCAAAACGTACTCAAAAAATACTTTTATTTATTCAAAGAATTCGGCACTTTTTCAAAGAATACTTTTATTTTTTTCAAAGAATCCCATAGAGCAGTTACCAATACTTACATATTTATCATAATTTTTTAATGTTACATTTGATAATTTCGTACTATTTTGCAAATACTAGATTTTAGCACTTGCCTTATGTGGGGACACATTTGATACGTTTCATTTTTGAAATGACACTTTTGAAATTTGCCACCAAATATTTAATTTTTTCCCTTAGATCCTCTTCTACGCTCAAGAGTTCAAGTCTTTCGCTACAGAAGAAGACACTATGAAAGAATGCAAGAATTTGTTAAATCTCATACAAAATGGAATGAAAGATTACCCACAGATCGAAGTAATTGTTATTTTATGACCCTGATGTTAAACTCTGTAGGATATGCAGTGCTAATGTTAACGAAAAATATTTATTATTTGTTAACAAAAAAAAGAGTCATTTGCATTTCAGTCAGAATTAGAAATATTTCTGGAATGAGTTTATTGTCATTCTTATACCACAACTTCTTTTGCTTTAAATTAAGCAACTGGGAATTTTTTTCACAACAGTAATCATTATACTGTTTACAGAGTCTGACCTTTTTTGGGAGGACAAACTAGTATCAAATTCCTAACAGACGTTAAGCGAATTATCGCTGTGTCTGAAAAAGTTAAAATAATCTCTTTATTAAAAGCAAGACTTGAACATAAATGCACGTCTCGTTCTCTCAATATCAGCCACAGCTCAATATCCCCACTTGTGGAAATGCAGCTTAAAGTAACAGTAAAGTTCAGAATTTGAGCTAAGCCGAGTAGTCGAAGACGACAAAATGAATTTAAATTAGCTCAGAACTTCTCACCGATGTACAATTTAAACTGATGGCAGCTATAATGCAAAGCCGAATAATTTCAATTCTATCATAGCTGAGGAAACCTAGTAATGTGGCTTCCAGAGACAGAAACACGTTTTTTACAATCCAAAAAACGCAGCCTAAATACTAACTGATTCACATTTCTCGTGAGAAAACGGAAAATGAGAAGTTACAGTAAAGGTCTAAATCATAATAACTAGTTAATTAAAATAATAATAATCCTATAGATTGATTATTGCCATCAAAAATTATTATGAGAATAATCAATCTAAAGATTGTCTTATTGCCATAATAAACAATCCTGAAGTACTCGTATAGTGCCCAGACTTGTAAAGATATGCACAGACTAATAATTATCTCCAAGATATGTTTATTATTCGTCTACTTTTCCACCAGAATTATAGAACTCTTTTCCAGTGTCAATAAAATGGACACGTACTTACTCCAGAAGAGATTTCTGCAATATTTTGAGCTGATAGTTTTGACCATTTAAATTTTTCTCAAAATGTCAGCATGAAGCTTCTTTTATTATTTACATGATGAAAATTAAGATGTAAGTTCTACCACAAACTTCTTTGTTCTTCTCGAAGAAAACTTTTTATATCTGTTCTTTGTGATATAGTACATTGAACTAACTCACAAGTAGTAATAGTTGCAACAAAGACATTTACTTGTAATAGGTGCTTTTGGTTATGGTTAGTTCTAAACACAATATAAAATTAACAAAAATTTCTAATTTGTTATGGCTAACTAAATATTTTCACTTAGTAAATAATATGAATTCATATGTTATTTCATATTATTTTATCACCGTTTTTAAACGATTACATGCGTAATTTTCAAAACACTCCTTTTCATGGAAATTCAGGTATTCACAAGATTAAAGTAGATTTCCTTGTATGGAAGAATTAATAATTTGCCAAATTCATATACTACCAATTATCATGAATAAAATACTACTAATGTTCCATATCTTTACATATATTGCTGATTTAGATTATTTTCCAGTGCCTATTAGCAATGGAAATGCTTGTTTTGTTCAAATCAAATTTAGGAAACGATTACTACAAAACAAAACGTTTTGATGATTAATGGTTTGATACCAACTAAAACAGCACTTTTAATAAGATTTACAGCTGTGCCTCAAAGTTTAATAACCCTCTTTCTTCGTATTTCCACGGCAAAGGTATAAGAAAGCTCTAATCATACTAAAGAAAAAGAAATATTTTAGTAATTGCAATTTTTGTTGCGTCGGCACTATGTAAAAATTAGGGGTTAGATTATTTAATCTATTCATGATGTCATAGTACTTTTCGCAAAATTCTCCTCCCTGTTTTGAGAAACGCCGTATTTGGAACTACGTATGTTAAATATTAAAAATAAAATTTAAGGAAATGACTTTTGTCTAATAAATGAATCTACTTTTAATGAATCTGCATATTTACTTTTCTCGAATAACTGTGAAGTATAAACTTTTAGTTGCTTGTTTAATCAGTTACGCAAAGCATAAAATGGTTATTCTTCGAACGAAAGGGATGCCTTAGCGGAGGGCAATTTAAGAGAAACAAATTATAGTAAACTTATAAAGGGAAATCCATGAAAATGTCCAAGCAAGCTCAAGGTCCGTAGGAGGAAAGGTTCTGAAGTCACTGAAGTTTTCCGTCCTCAGATTAATATAGACTTTGCATTGATTTAAGTTGAGTGTAAATTTGTACGCGACTGTAAAAATTAATTTTTTTCTATCACAAATATTATTAAATTTATATTGCATGATCGCTAATACTGTTTGTTAGATTGTATTAGACTCCAATAAGGTGGTCAAAACACCTGGTGTGTGTGTGTGTTTCCATTGTTGCGTAAAGCAGCACTGCCATACACAAGCATTAATTATATTATTGAGAAGGTTGATACATATTTTAGGCAGTATTTTAATGACAGAGTTGCTTTTATTGTGAACAGCCTTCGCTTTAGTATTAAATTTCCTGTGAATATCATTTACTTCTGCGAGAGATATAATAAGTGATATAATTGGAGACTTCTCATCTGAGTTACAGAGTTTCGATGTTATTTACAGAATTTCGACTCAACCTTGCTCGTAGTAAGGTTGGGGAATGAACGTGCTTGCCAGTTCTGATGCCATAATATTTGCAAGAATTTCTTTCAATCGTATAGTCTGTCCCATGTGATGTTTGTTGCCCATCTTTGTCCCATGTGATGAGGCCAATTTTGTGATTCCTCTCTTTTGTCATGGAACTGGACATTTTCCAGGTGGTGTTAGGTGTGAATTGAACACTTTCGAGGAAATTTTCTCAGCATCTTGACACTTGACTGTAAACTTGAATAATGTCAGAAATTTCTCTGGGAAGAGAGTTAATTCTATGCTTTGTCTTATGATCTACATATAATAAATTTGTCTACATATAATAAAACAAAGAGTCTGTGCGTGTGCGTGTGTGTGTGTTTCGTTCGCGTTGCGACTAAGCTAATAGACCCAGGGCTTGTGAGAAGTGTATTCAGAAGCTTAAATGAAGCTTCCGAATACACTTCTCACATCTCAGATATTTTAAAATGTAGTTTTGGCAACAATTTTCCTTTCTTATTGTTGTTGATAGATTTTTGATGAAATTGCATCATTTTGAATAGTTTCATTCTTTTAAAAATTTCGGTTTGGCAACAATTTTTCATCGTATTTCTTATGTTACTGTTTTTAAGAGACTGAAAAGTTTAAGAAATTAAAAAGTTGTTTCTTTTTGCAACGGTAAATTGTTTAATTACTTTATTAGGATAATTAACATTTGTATCAAGGGATATTGCTTATTTCATTGTAATATT
>KK119796.1:400097-437424 GCA_000611955.2 Stegodyphus mimosarum
AGCTTAACACTTGCAACGGATTTTTTTTAAGTTTATTTTAAAAAATGTACTGTTTATTTTACTATCATATTTAAACACGTTAAACTTTAATTCTTCCGACTCCTTTTATGAAAAGAATTTTGGAAAAATAATAATACATTATATTTTTCCTTTAATTTTTTAAAATGAAGCTTCTGAATACACTTCTTACATCTCACATATTTTAAAATATGGTTTTGGCAACCATTTTTTCTTCTTATTGTTGTTGATACATTTTTGGTAAAATCGCATCGCTTTGAATAGTTTCATTCTTTTAGAAATGTGTGTTTGACAACGTTTTTCTTCGTATTTCTTATGTCACTTTTTTTAAGAAATTGAAAAATTGTTTCTTTTTGCAAAGGTAAATTGTTTAATTAATTTATTGGGATAATTAATATTCATATTAAGGGTTTTGCTAATTTCATTGTAATTTTTTATGTTATGTTTTAATTATATATAAATTTAATTATAAAAAAGGTTTCCCTGATTTTATTTAGGAATTAAAGCTCTTAATCTGTTTATACCATTTGAGTTCTTAAAATTTTGCAAAGGGAAGTTGGTTAATTTATTTATAAAGATAAGTAATATTTGCATTAAGAGATACTGCTTATTTCATTGTCATGAAGAACTTACGGGGCCATCGGTCCCAGGTGTGTCTTTCAGGCATTTTTCCGGTACGTTTGAAAGCCAGACGAAGGCTAGCCGCACAGCGGCTAGTATCATATAAAGATGTCTGCCACATTTGAATTTAGGGAACTTTATTTGAATATTTTAACTACTTTTCGAAATACATGACTGTTCAAGTTATTGTACTGTTTAAGTTATTGTATACTACTGTCTGCTAATGTAAAAGAATTTAATGGATCTGGATCGGATTCTTATCGTCATCGTATCTGCATTAACAATATTCAACCAGAATTACAGATGAGCATTTTATTTTTATAACTTTCGTTTTGAATGTATAATTCTTTAAAATATAAACCATAGCTTCAGACGAAAATTCTTCTGAAGAAAATTGCGAAAGCGATCGGACCGAAATAAGACTCTAGGAATATAAATAAATTTATATCTCAGCCAAATCAGATCCCAAACATTAGGGACAAGTTGGTACAGCTTTAAATATCGGACAGAGAGTTAGGCACAGAATGAATGGTCTTAATTTAAATTTCTTCAATTTCAACATTTAAATATTCTATACTACATGTTTTCCAATTATTGAAAAATGTGGGTATTCAGTCTGATCATACTAAAATAGGTAACATTATAAATAGCTGAATCTTGAATGGCAAATTCTGTAATATAGTTTGGAAGCTTTCTGGTGAAACAATAAATTACTGGAGAAATTTTTCGTAATTAAAATCTATTCTACACAGTAAACAATACTTGAGGAAGATAATGTTTCGACTCCAAATATTAGAGTTTTTAATTTCTCGATGAAAAACAGAAAATATCTCGAAAGGAAATTCGAAACTACTGTTACAAGCAGCTATAGCGAACTCATGGACCTTATCAAAGATAGACCAACACAAATGGGTTTTCTCCGACTTGTCACGCGTTTCCGGCTGTCCCCTTGACCACATCCGGAGGAGTAGGGACGACTTGTAGAAACTTAACAATGGTTGGCTATTGCAACGTGTATGATTGTCAAGAAAATGTTGGTTGTAGCCAGAGCTGTGCCAACACAATTTTTCACTTGAGGCAAAGCGATTAATTCGCGTCCCTCTATACGATGCAAGTTATCCGACAATTTGGGGGGAAGGGAGAAGAAATAAATATATATAAATGCACAAAACAAGTTAACTATATCTATACTTATCGAATAATCTAACACAATTGTTCATGATGCCAAATGTTTGGTATACAGTCAAATATCAAAGAAAAATATTTCACTTCCTTGATTTTAGAAAGAATTCAAATTCGAATATGGCTGTGTCATTTCAACTGCGGTGAAGTTTTTAAAAATATATAAGGAGTATATCTCTAAAGTCGTTTATTTTAGTAACCAATGAAAGAAACAGAGTAACATGCTTTTAAAAACGTTTCACTGGCAATACTTGCTTTGAAAATGAGAGCACTATTATAAGAGATAAGAAAACATGTTTAATTTAATGGTGGCTAATAGGCAACACTGTCACATCTATCTTTCTTTAGAAAATTGTTTGGCACATGTTGACCTATAACTAACAGTATCTCATATTTTAATATGAACTGTAATTTTATTACATAAATTCTGCAGTAATTTGCTCCCACAATAGATTTATTACCATCTCAAAATCCAAACTTTACTATAGACGATTAATCAACGAGCCAGTTCTTTAATATTTGCATACCGTTTATCATTCAAATCAATGATCATAGCAAGAAAAGTTTATTTGAGTTTGAAAAAAACTTGATTTGCTAGCTAACTCTCATTTAAATACCGCCAATAGATGGGCTGTCAGAAAATGTTTTCATAGATTGCCATTCTCGTCATGCCCTTACAATAAACATAGGTTTAAATTTAATGAGATTTAGTTCCTTACTTTTATCCGGCTCATCAGTTAGCTAAAGGGTTTCAATGAACTTCTGCAAATGTTAAGTGCTTTGAAAGTAATTTTCATTCGCAGTAATAAGCAAGTTTGTCAGTCTGGTCTAACTGATTTTTATGTTTTGATTTGAATTTCGTTTTTCAAATCTTTAAATCAACAGCTTTATCACATTCATTTTCCTCCTTCCTTTATATTTCAATCTTTCCTAAATTGTATTTTTTATAATTCCTTTTACAAAAACAGGTTTTTTTTAAATATATATTTTATACTGGTTACCTTATAATCAACGTAGAGGAACTAAACTTCTAAAAGACATTTCTTGATGATGTCAATATCAGTTATATTAAAATTAGATCTTAAATCTTCCAACCTCCTTTTCTGGTTGGTTGGTTGGTTGGTATTTTTAATGGCACAAAACCTTGAAGATTATTATGCGCCAGACGAATGATGAATAAAGTTCAAAAGTACAAACACATTGTATCAGATGAATTGTTGAAATGAACCTGGAATGCTGATGAAGGCATCCAGAAATGACTTTGAGAAAAGCTCTGGCAACAGGTAGAGTACGTTAAAAGGAAAAACTTTTTTATCCTTTAAAAACTTATGATGTTGATGAAACTTATGATGTTTCTTCCAATGAGATCTGTTGAGTTAAAATTCGTAGAGTTAAAATGTAATTCACGTTTCTGACTAAAAGCAGGACAACAGGTAGAGTACGTTAAAAGGAAAAACTTTAAATCATATGGTAAAAGGAGATGTCCTTTAAAAAACTTATGAGGTTGACGTGAGGGTTTCTTCCAATGAGATCTGTTAAGTTAAAATTCGTTGAGTTAAAATGTAATTCACGTTTCTGACTAAAAGCAGGACAGTAGGTTAAGATGTGATTCACTGAAGTAGGAACGTTGCAGGTGCCACAATTAGGCTCATTATCTCCCTTCAAGAGATACTGATGAGTCAGCCTGCAGTGACCAATTCGTAGGCGAGTGAACAGTACATCCTCCTTTCGATTCCCTTTTGATTCCCAATACTCCAGATTGGGTTTTACCTGCCTTAATTTGTTCAGAGTCTGGCATTCCCAGACTCCATTTCAATGTATCTCATATCTTGACCGTGACAGTAGATCATCAGGTCATCAACATATAGGGAACCACGCACTGTGGGAGGAAATTCTTTTAAAATGGAATTAATTTTTAGGCTGAAAAGAGTAACACTAAGCACTGAACCTTGGGGTACACCTTCTTGTTGTATAAAGGTTTGAGAAAGCACCGGGCCAATCTTGACCTGGAAAGAGCGGTGTTTCAGAAAGTTTTGAATAAAGATGGGTAAGTTACATCTCAACCCAGTGCTGTGGAGGTCATGAAGAATTCCATGCCGCCAAGTTCTGTCATATGCCTTCTCCATGTCAAAAAAGATTGAAACCAGATGGTTTCTTTTTACAAATGCATTGCATACTGCAGTTTCTAAAAACAGGACATTGTCCAGTGAAGATCTTCCCTTACGGAAACCACTTTGGTAGGGCGATAGGCAGTGGTTAGTCTCCAGATAGTAGGTGAGACGGTGATTTACCATTTTTTCCATGATTTTACAAAGGCAGCTAGTGAGGGCAATGGGGCGGTAATTTAAAGGATTTTTCGGATCTTTGCCGGGTTTTGCTATAGGGATTACAAAGGCCCTGCACCAGGCGGTAGGATAAAGTTGTTCCTTCCATATCTTATTATACAGAGCGAGAAGGACCAGTAGAGATTCATAGGACAGATGCTTTATCATCAAATAACTTATGCCATCAGGGCCAGGGCAGGTCTTATCAGTGCGAGATATTACACTTCTTAATTCAAACATGGTGAGATCTTTATTATAGGATTGTGCATTAGGATGGGAGAAGTCGATTTGGGTCTTTTCCAAGCGCGTCTTTGTGGGCAGAAATTCTTTTGAGTAATTGTTACTGTCAGATACAGCAGCAAAAGTATCACCTAAAGCATCGGCGATTTCTTCTCTAGTGCTTATCAACTTTCCATCTTTTTCTAGAGCAGAGAGGGGATAATCATTGTAAAGTCCAGAGGCTTTGCGGACTCTTTCCCAAACCTGTTTGCTAGACATTGAGGAGGTAATAGTAGACACGTAGGCTGCCCATGATTTTCTCTGACTTTGCCGTCTCACTTTCCTAGCATTCGCCTTAGCTTTTTTAAAGGCCAGAAGGTTTGCCAGTGTTGGGTATCGGCGAAAGATACGCCAGGCTTTCTTTTGCTCTCTCATAGTTTTATGGCAATCACTGTTCCACCAGGGTTTAGGGAACTTTGGGAACTTTGTCGAGGACTTTGGAATACAAAGTTCAGCTGCTTGTACAATAGTATGGGAGATCATTTTTACTGCTGTATTAATGTCCACATCATTGACCATTTCTTCTGTCAGCACAGCGCAAGAGACAAAAAGATCCCAATCAGCTTTATCATAAAGTAAGCGGGGTTGTCTTGAGATCACAGACTTTCCTGCGATATTTACAATCACTGGGAAATGGTCACTATCGTAAAGATTCTCCCCTACACTGAAGGAGCAAAGGGGGAGTAGAGATGGAGAACAGAGCACCAGATCAATTGCATGAAATGTTCCAGTCGGCTGATGAAAGTAGGTGTTTTCTCCGTTATTAAGCAGACAGATAGAATGATCCTCCATTAGCTGTTCGATCTGCCGGCCCCTTGAATTAGTGTCTCTGCTTCCCCATAAGGTACTATGTGCATTGAAGTCACCTAAAAGCAGAAAAGGTTCTGGGAGCTGCTCTGTTATATTGTCTAGATCTCGCTGATCTACATGCTCATGTGGGGGTAAATAGATAGTGCATACTGAGATTGAAGAACGTAAATTAATCTGAATCCCCACAGCTTGAAGGGAGGTCGTCAAAGGAAGAACAGTGTACGGGTGATTGTGGGAGATGGTAAGGCCCACACCACCACAGGCACGATCCCCAGATGGGTTGTCCCTTCTTACTGTGGTGTATCTCCGTATCTTAGCATGGCTGCTTGGTTTTAACAAGGTCTCTTGAAGTGCAAAGCAGGCAGGTTGGTAGATGTTGATTATATCCTTGATATTATCCAGGTTTTGACGGAAACCCCGGCAATTCCACGAAATAAATGTACCCATTATGGATGCCTGTTTTGGCGGTGTTGTTTTTTTGATTTTCGAGGCAGAAGGTGTTTCGGGAGGGATAACCCTTCTTCAACATCCATTTCATCTGAGTCATCTAGGCGTCCTGAACTCATGCTTGCGATAGAACTTTGACTGGGGGTCCTGGGTTTTTGCTTATTTTTCTCCTTGATATCATCTCTTTGTTTGTTCTGTTGGACATCCTGTTTTCCCTTGGATGTAGTCACCGGTGCACTAGTTTCAGCATCAGGTTTTTTCCCTGATTTTTGGTTTCTAGGATCTACTGTCACTGCTAGTTCTTTTTTCTGTGCGGTAACTGTAGTTTGCGTTGATATTGATCTGAATGATTTAGTTGCAGATGCGTAAGATTTATTAAGTTTTGGCTGGTTAGAGAGAACAAGTCTTCTAGCTTCTGCAAATGATATCTTTTGTGTAACTTTAATGTTTTGAATTTGTTTTTCTGTCTGCCATTTCGGACATGATCTTGAAAAGGCTGGGTGTTCGCCTTTACAATTTATACATAAGAGGGCAGCAGAGCAGCCTTCACTGGCATGTCCTACGATGGAACATCGAGCACACGTGAGGCTGCCGCGACAAGAGGTCTTTCCATGTCCAAAGCGCTGACATTGGAAGCAACGCATTGGATTCGGTATATACGGCCTGACTGAACAGTTTAGGTATCCAGCTTTGATGTTTTTCGGCAAGTTAGGAGACTTGAAAGTAAGTATGACATGTTTAGTGGGAATGAGTTGACCGTCTTTCCGTATTTTGATCCTACGAGCACCGCACACGTTTTGATCTGCCAACTCTTTAACGAATTCCTCTTCAGTTACTGATAGTAAGTCTATTTCAGAGATTACTCCTCGGGACGAGTTCAGAGTATTATGTGGTTTAACTTCAATGTTTGCTTGTCCTAATTTGGTTAGTTTCAAAAGATTTTCAGATTGTTTTCCGGACGCAGTTTCAATCAAAAGGTCTCCAGATCGAAGTCTCTTAATATTTTTCAGTTCTCCTACAGAAGACAAAAGATGTTTGTTTATTACAAAGGGTGACATTTTTTTCAATTCTTCGGAGCTGGTAATAATTAAGAAACGTGGACAAGATAGATCTGATACAGTGCTTTCTATGTCACTTCTTAGTCTTTTGGTCACAGTCGGAGTATCGGATACATTGTTGGAGCAAGAAGGTATCATAGCATTCATATTGAAATGGAAAAAGATTCGGGTCCGACCGCCCCACCCACCATGGAGCCCAACAAGGGGACGCAGATTTCTACGCCAGGGCTAGCCGGACCTATACGCATACTGAAGTCCCACAGTCGGCTTTCCCGAAAGCGGGTACTCCCGAGAGCTTGTCCCCAAGCCACTGACACTAAGGACTAGTGACCAGCCGGTTGACACCTGTGAGGACGACAAAGTGCCTCCCGTTTAACTGAAGCGGAGGCCAAAGCAGTGTGTTGGGGACAGTACCTCGCCCCTCAACTACCAGGACCCTCTTTTCCAGTGACACGGGTCTCCACGCACGGCAAACACGTGGGCAGTTTTCTCGTCACTCAAGAACCAGAGACAAGGGCTGTTCCAGTCTCTCATAACGAGCCCCAACCCCCGAAGAGGAGAACCACAAGGGAGAAAGAAAGGAAGAAAGCTTCAGCTCAGAGCAGAGGAGACGGAAAAGAGGATAGATCACTGGGGCTCCAGGATTGTGACACCCGTCTCACCAAGAAGATGATCCCCTGAAGGGCTAGGGCACCTCGGGATTGCCACACCCGTACTCACAAAAGTGAGCCCCCGAGGGGCCTCCTTTTCTGTTTTATGATGCTAAATTAATTTTATTATTTCATTATATACAATAACACACGTCAAAAAAGAAAGAGAAAGAAGTCATGTCTATATATATATTTGCATTACAGGCATAACAAAGAATGAGGTAGACTAATATACGTTTCATCTCATAGGTCCAGGAATGTGTTTCAGAAATAATCGTGAGTACAACCAACTGCACAGTTCCATCACAAATTCCGTATGGATACAACCTCGCACCATAAGTCTCGTTCAACAACAAATTTTACACGAAAAGAAGAAAAAGCCTGATAATATAGCACATTTCCCTCCCCCTTCTGCAAACATCTTCATTTAATCTACTGATGCTTTTGCAGTCGGGCTTTATGCCTTACGTCATCTGCAACAAAGGTTAAGCTGTTGCGATACTATATAAACTCAGTAGATTTTGAATACTTTGTTATGGTGAAGTAAAGCCTCTAGTCCAAACTAAAGGATGATAGTAGCGAATATTAATGTCGGCGCCTTCTTGGCAAATTTAGTCTATGCAGCTGATTGCAACAAGCTTAAATTAAATTCAACATGTTTGTTTGAAGCATAAATTTTAATGCTTGAATACAGTATATACAGGGATGCACATCTCATCACTTTTGAGAAAAAATTAGTATTATAAATTCTTCGCTTAATTCAGATGGAGGATTTATAAGAATTCAAATTCTTTCGCTGCTTCTTGATGTGTCTCCAAAGTCGAATCAGAATTTCTTTTTCAGAATCAATTTCTGAATTTTTTAAGCTAATTTGGCGCCCCGTCTAGTTGTTCACTTGAGGCAAATACCTCACTTGCCTCACCCTTGTCCCGGCTCTTGTTATAGCGCCTCATTTCACAAATTACAAGTTTTAGATACTTTTATTTTGGATTCTCTTATAAGGTCCATGAGCGAACTTCATTGATGTCACAGCCGAACGAGTCCCTGGTTTTTCATTTGTTTACGCAAATGAGCTAACCTGTTCTTCTATGGACATTGCAAGCAGCCACCCAGTTTGTCAAGATTCGAATCCGGGTCCACAGACCAATGTAATCAGTCTTAACACTTGACCATCAATTAAGAACTTTTACATTTATTTTGACATGGAAAACAATTCAATTTCACTTGTTCTACTGGAAATTAGTAATTACCCCACTTTAAAAAAGGAGGGTAGCTCGCATGTTAGACAAAAGACAAAATAAATGGATTTGCGTAAAATGATATCAACTCAAAAAGTGCTAGCTATTATTTTTGGACTTACTAAACTTACAATTTAATCAAACATTCTAATCTATCGCGAACTAAAAGTTACAACAGTGCTTAGTTTTACCTACTGGTTCCGTAAAAGTTGAAAGTTATTTTAAGGGTTCCTCTTAGTTTATAAACTTTTGTCACCTCTTATGTAAAAATCATCTCTTGGAAGTAAATTGGGATTTGACTTTTGGCTGGGGCACTGAAAATTCTTTATCAATTAATCTCTCTGTTATATTCCTATGAGGCTAAAAATATCAAATGCATATATTTTTAGAAGCATAGATTCTATTGGATTTCTTTACCCTTTCTTCTAGATCCTGTGGACAACGATTAAATGTTGGAACTGTGGAATACGAAAATTATCTTTCGGAAATACCAGACGAGCTTATGATTGGTGCTCTCTCGCAATGGAATTCCAGAAGAAGCTGACAACCTTTAGGTCACTGTACGAGAAGAAGTTTCAAACATTTTTCTCGGCTTACTTCGCCGATTTTGATATTAACAAGTCTTACTCTTCAGATGACCTACATGATTAATGAAAGTTATTAACTTTCTAGCTCTAAGGACTACTCCTCCTTACCTACTATGACTTCTTATGACTTTAAATAAGTAAGTCTTTGAATAATTAAAGATAATAAACCTCTTTTGCTAATTAATTATTAATCCTTTACTAAGAATTACTCCTCCTTATTTGTTATGACATTTTATGTCTTTAAATATTCTATAAATATTTACCAAAAATGAAGGTGCATAAATATTGGGATTCTTTCCACCTTGATTTGGAGTAATAATTAAAATCAGCAAAACAACATTTTTCATTTTTAATCGAATCAATAACATTGTAAATAAAAAAGGTTACAAACAGCACGATCGCCGAAGATATAGTAGCAAATAATCGTTAGAAAAAATAGGAGGAAATATTTGATACATGGGTAAAGATGATTTAAAATTAGAATTTCCAAGATCAGAAAGGCAGCAAAAATAAAATGTTTGGTAAAACATATTCCAAGTTACTCCTCAATAGGCTCAAACCTCCCTTTTGAGTACTAGATGATTAAAACCTTTTTGTTTAAAAGCACTTCTTTCGTATAAAAATAATTGCCCTGTTTGCATAAATATTTGTATAGAAATAACATTGAAAAAGAACATTAAAATATTTTAAAAAACAACATTTTATAATGCTCTGTCATTGATTTCAAGGTGCTCTTTCACTAATTTCATAATTTATTAGGTACAATACAACTATATGAGTATAATAAGTATGTATTTGATTTTTATTTCCTATATACTACATGTTATTTAATTTTTAAAATTATGTATTGTTTCATGAACCACATTAATGGATTTTCTGGCATAAATATTGAAATCTAGGAGTGTGTTTTGAGATCGAAGCATTGCGTTTTTCATGTGTGGCAGCTTAAAATTAATTCCTGCACCAACCTGCATAGCACACTCTATGACTTGCTGCAGAGCCAGCGAAATATCGTCTATTGTTTTGATATTTACTGCCGTGAATTTAGTATAAACAGCTTGAATAAGTTGGTCTATGTTGGAAGCCACAAAATGATGTTACAATGTTTGTAGGGCATTAAAGAATCTTAAATCCAAGATGTTAAAGTCAGGCTTGTCTGAAGGTTGACAACACAATTGAATGTTCCATCCATTTTTATCTATGTTATCTGTCATAGCAGCGTTTGGTTCATTGCTATGTCCTATAAACTGTTTTGGCCTAGACATCTTGTTTTTTACAAATGCTTAGATTTTTAATTTTTAAAGTTTCTCAGTAGCTTCTGTAGAATTCCATTTCTCTTCTGATCTTAAATTGAGTTTCTTTGCCACAGCTGTATAGGAAAGAATGAAGCTAAATCTACGTATAGAATCAAAATTATTTTTTTATAAAAATAGGAGGTAACATATTCCAAATCATTCTTCTCGCTTCTATCTTCTCAATCCAGATTATACAGATTTATTAATCGGACAATCATTTCGATACGGAGGGAGTACATTATATTTAAAAATATTCCCCAAGTCTTACATTTAGGAGCACATAACACCAGTTGTGTATTTACAAAGATTAAAAAAAAGTTCTTTTCGAAGTTTCTGTTTCAGAAAAAATCTGTGCACCAATAATGAATGATTTCTGCAAAATATGAATAAAAGATACACCTTCATTTATATTTTATAACTTTTGTAAAAAAGCGATCCATTTTCTAAATTAGAGTCTATGCTGAACTTTATTTACAATAAGTAGCTTATGACAGAATACATAATCTCTAATCAATAACGTTAGGGAACGGACCTGAAGTGTTTAATGTCATTTAAATGTTTAAATATACAATATTTTTTTGAAAATTATTATTTCTGCTTTCAGAAAATTTTGTCAGAACATTTTATGATTAAAAAATGTATACTTCAAAGAATCACCATATGTAATATTATTGAAATAAAGGAAGTGGAAACACTTTATAAATGAATGAAAAAAAAGATTTTTTTAATTATCTAACAGCATACTTTATTCTTTGTCCATCATTAATTTGTAGTTTTTTAAAACATTACAAAAGTCACGTTTTTAGTTTAAAAAAATCAAATTTGAGTAACTCTGACATTTCTTAACTGAACCAGTATCTGATTCCCGGTTAAAGTTTATCTCAATTAACAGGAATCGACAAAATCTATTTTTAAGCATTTAAATCTGTTAGTCATGAATTCATTTTTAGCATAAAAAAGGTTAACACTGCCATTTCTGGACGATATATTTTCTACAATATTCAATCACTTTTAGTAATACCTTTTAGATTGGAATTTATTTTTTTAACAGATACATGTATATAAATGCTTGTTTGAAAAATAATGATTACTGTTGAAAATATATATAAATATTTTTCATTATAATTTATGTAAATATATTGAAAAGAAGAGCTACAAATAATTCATTTCTTAAAAATTAAAATTATATTATTAAGAAGAAAACTTCCATAGAAATAATTATGGATTATATCTGAAAGATAATAACCCTATTTCGTAACAATATTACCGTTTTTTCCTTCCTTTCATATGATATACCACAATTAAAAAACTTTTTTTTTTCCTTTACTTAAAGCATCTATGGTACGCGTATCCACCAATAGCACGTTGGTAAGCAAAAATATAATCGGTAATGACGGAAAGTTGTAGTCTTTTATTAGCTGCCGATAAAAAATTAAAATATCCAGTGCATTTCCAAAAAAAAAATATATATATATATATAAATCTGCCAATAAATAAAAGGGAAGCAACTTGGAGAGGATTTCTGATGTCACTATTACTGAGAAAAATATATAAAAAGGCAAAATAATTAATAGTAACAAGCCCTGCCCACATCCAGCATCTTTCTGAACTCCTTACGTATCCCATTCTTTTCCCCATTCGCCAACCAGCAGCAGGTGGTTCGATGCAGGTGAACGTGCTGACTCCATGGACGTTTCTCGGTTTTGTGACAGTTGCCATTAGAAATTTATCCAGAAGGAATTTCTTTCCTTAGGCAGGTAGCCCTGAAGTGTTTTGCCATAGCAAATAGACCTGAAAACTTTCCTCGTTCGATTAAGGCATATATCATATGAAACAATTAGCGTATTTTGAAATACTTAAATATTGAGCGAGTTATCAAATTAGTCAGAAGCTCTCTTTCTTTACAACTGTGACTTTCGAATCAATTTGAGTGCGGAGTTTCGTTTTAAATTAGCTTTTTCTCTTTTAACGTTATTTAGTGTAAAAGTTTGTTTATATAAATAAGGAGAATTATGAAAAAGTACATCTTAGCGCAGAATTGAAAGTATCCTGTTTGTCTCTTGTTTGGCATCAATGCCGAACACTTATTTGAAGACCACCAATTTCAATTAAGCTTGAAATTTTATATTGATGAATGGCTTCAAAGACTAAGTACTCGAGAGTTTTTCAAAAATAAAAAAACTTTTCAGAATAGCTCCAAAACTTCAATCTTATATTTTTCTGACCGACATATTTGAGACACTTTACAAATTTGTATCAGAAAATTAGTTTCAACTTAGAAAATTAAAGAGAACAAGATAACCACCTAAATGGATTATGTAGGTCATTTATTTAAACACTACTTTCACAAAGGAAAGGAGAAGACAACTAGATTTCAGATCCTTTCAATGAAGATTGTTTTAAAGCAGTCTCGAAATTACTATTCTCTATAAAAAAGAACAAATTTTAGCCCAAAGGAGCGTTAGCTCAAAATGGCTATTAATTTCATTTTGCCATTTTGCTTCGATTCACTGTAAATGTCCCTATCACTTTTCAAACTGTTGCCACTAAATATTATCGCCCTGAGTTATATTTAAAGAAATTAAATAATTAAGAAAGAATCTGCATAAATTTATATATGTTTATCGCATTCTGATAAAACAACGGTACCTACGCCCATCACCTTTTGAATAACGTAATCCTCCTCCGAATAAGGGCATCTGGAAGCCCAAATTTGGAACTTGTTTTATTATCGATTTCATATTTGGTAACACTTTAACGAATTTTTTATTATCAAACTCAACGATTTCAAAGCGAGCAATGGCAACATGTACCCCCTCCCAATAATAATAATAATAATAATAATAATTTTTATCTCCAGCGCTCGAGACTGTATATCGGAAATTCTAAAGATATACTCATTTTAAAATTATTTTCCGATATTGCTGTTGAATTGGCTTTTATGGTTTGTGCGAAGAACATGATATTTAACAAATAAAGGTAACACAGAAAACTTTAAAAAAACGCCCCTTTAGGTGTAATGTAAAATCTGAAAGCTTTCAGAATTTTTAGCTATATTTTTTAAAACTTATTTATTGCAATTTATTAAAATTGTTGTATCAAATTAATACACTAATAAGATATATTACTGGAGTAAATATACTAGAAGGGTGATGAGTGGAGATTCATAGGTTCCGAAGAAGGAGGTTAGGGCACTCGATAATTACAATGTATTACTAAAGGCTACACGAAAGAAAAAAATGTCTGGAATCGCTGAATTAAAGCATCGAATAAAGATATTTGCAATAGATATGATATTTTCAAATACGTTTAGTTAAGATAACGGACTAGAATAATAAAATTAAGTGGAAATCAAAAGCATCAAGAAAACAATGAAGAAATTCACACGAAAATTGCTATTTCTCTCAAAATTATGCCTCATTTTATGTTTTCAACTTTTCCCGCTACAATTCTAGATTATTTTATTGAATTATATAACATTTGGGAAGGCACTGAAGAAAAAAATGAAATATACAGTGCTTTCTTTTTGTATTGACAGTGAGAGTGCTCGAATTAAAAATTTTTCTTCTGATAGCTCGTAGGGTTCTACTGTAATTAAAAATTTATATTTAGGTCCTACTTAGCCTACTAGATTGCTAGCGAGTTACGCTTAGTTTTAAGGAAGTCACAAATACTGAAGAAGGTTAAAATAACCTTTTTATTTAGTCCTAAAATGAACATAACAGGCACAGCTTGTGCTACAATTAACTTCCGCTACCTTGCGGATATTTAAATTAACATAACAAACAGTTAAATTCCAATGCAGGTAACATAGTCGGGGACAAGACCTGACAAGAAGCGCGGCATCGTTAAAGATAAAGAACTGTCTCTTCACAGATTGCGTTTTCTTTGCGCGTCGAATAACAAGTAACTGAGACTTCTGGGCATTAATGGAGACTTTCCACCTACAGCACCAGTCCTCAATCCTGAAGCTTGCGAATTGCATGGTTAGTGTTAGCGGATTTAAGAGCCAGGGCTCTGTCGTCCGCGTAACACGCCAGCAGTGAATTAGTAGCGGAGCTAGATCTTGGAAATTACGCCACATAAAAGAGGTATAGGATCGGTCCAATGATATTTTTCTGAGGCACACCACTGTGAATAGGTTTGTCTTCTGAAATATGAGTGCCAACGGAAACACAGAAGCTATGGTTGCTCAGGAAAGAGGGAAGCAAGATAATAATTTCTCTAGAAAAGTGAATGTTGATGAGCCCCTCATGCCAGACGCGATTAAAAGTCTTCGCGACGTCTAGCACGAGTGCAATATTGAGCTTGTTATGCTTCGCACCGCCGACAAATTCCTTAATTCTTGTGAGCTGTTTAGTAGTGGGCAGTGGATCCCAAAAGCCAACTTGCTCCGGTGGCAGAAGACTGACATAAAATTTTATTCTGTTCATAATAATGCTTTCATAAAGTTTTCCTAATCCCGGGAGGAGACTGATGGGTCGATATCCCTCAGGCTTAGTGAGGTCTTTTCCGGGTTTAGGGATCATAATAATTTTTGCCTTTTTCCAGCACATCGGAAAGTACGATTGCATGAGGCAGGCATTCAGAATAGAAGTAAATTTGCAAATGATAATTAACGAAAGATGCTTCATAGCTGCATTTGTAATCTCGTCAATGCCAAGAGCTTTTCTTTAATTTCTTGATGAGTTCGGTGACTTCAGCCGGGGTGGTGAAAACAGGTAGATTTTCCACTGACGGAGCATTCAACCAATCACGGACCAGGTGCAATGTGTTCAACTCAAAGTTATCATTGCTTGGCCAAGAATTAGGAGTGAATTTATTTTCTAGATAATCAGAAAAAATTTCAGATTTAACTGTTGATGAATATGCAATAAGGTTTCCATCGTAAATAAATGCCAACGTGAATGAGGAGTACAGTAAAGAAGCAAAGAGTCATGTTATTAACAGCAAATGAGCAAGCAGGGTTTGGAAGCAATCTGTACAACCCACAAACCATCGTGTGGAGGATGAGATAAAGGGGTTTTTGAATCCAGACATTTATAAGGGAATAGCCGAAAAACATGGCTGAGCGGAGGGAGTTAATGCCGATATAGTAGGCTAAAGCAACTTATATTATTTAGACTGATTATAAGCCTATTTAAATATACTGAAAAGAGACAGCATCTTGTCCACCTTATTATTTATTTGGAAAGTCGTAGCCCTACGTCTCTTACATCGTCGAATAAATTTAATAATGTTGATGTCACCAAGCAGATCACGAACATCCTTAAAAATCCACGGTCACAGAAGAATTTCAAACTTTAAGAGAGAGGCTTATGAAAATTAAATATGACATTAGTTCCTAAATATCAGGAATTATCCGAAATTGCTGTAGAATACTTGAAAGCTGTGATAGATCGGAATGAGGTTTTCAGATATCAAACGCTTTCAAAACCGTTCATAATTAAGCATATTGATAAAATAAAAATTGCGACATTGCATTGAAAACAGACTTGTCTGAAGAAGTCGTAAACGTTACTTTTAAGGAAATGTTTTTAGAGTATTCGGCTAAATTTGTTCAATTCTTTTTTTTATTTCATTTTTCTATAATTGCAATCTTATTTTTAAGTAAGAGTAATTTTACTTACTCTTTTTTAAAATGCTTTTTACCATTCTTCCATTCTTATAAATTTTTTATTAGAAAATTTATCATTCAATTTTTATATATCACCCATTTTTACACTTTTTATAATTTATCTTCGTGCGATTGCTTTTCACATAAAATTTGTACTCATTCTATCGTTATGTATTTATTAGAAAATTTCATTTGTTCTCATTCGATCCTTAATGTATTTTTCATATAAAATTTCTCCTCGTGAATCAAAAAATTTTTAATGAAAAATTCTGTTTTTCATCATTTACAATTATAAAAAAAATTTCTCGATTTGAAAGTTGGTGCCGTAAATTATTGGATAATCTCGCTATTGTTAAAAACTGTTATACTTAGGCATATCTTTAAATCATTTATTTATGTTATACGTTTGCTTATTAAAGGAATTAGATTTCCTTTTTGTTACCAGAAAAGTGTCATCGTTCGATCATTTCATGACTATTACAGTAATCCAACAAACAATCACGAAAGACTATGCAGTAAAGACCCCCTTCCGCGCGATTAATTGCTGTGAATATAATATGTTAGTCACACAAATGAATACTACGAACACTTTGAAATCCTTTTGCATTTGTAGTATTTCGTGCAAGTATTTGGATTATTACAAGTTAGAATCAATACTGCTAAGATGCACAGTTAAAATTGTAAACCTTTATTAAATGCATTAAATTTTATTGTACTTACAAGGAATAAAAATAAGTTTTCACTTAAAATTAAAAATTACCGAAAAAACTCAGTTAACAAATTGTTTCTGTGAAAATAAGTTATCAACACAGATGACAGTAAAAAAAGCCATACTTCATATAGCCTTCTATATGTGGAAGCCCTGTATAGAAGGATCTCGTGTGTCCAAACTCACTAGGTCTGACTTCACTCATAAGCAATAATAAATTCGGATAATTGAAGAGAGATCGCAAAATTTATTCCAGAGAGATGGCGAGCAATCTGAAGGACTCTGAACAACACTGATATTTGCTGCTTTCCAACATTTTATGCAATTGATTTTTCTTTCATACACGACATTTATTTTTAACATGCGGTCATACTGCGGATTGTTTTTGGGCTTAAAATTCGAAGTTAACTACATATTTTTTGTCATTCCAACTTTCCTCAGCTGCTTCTAAACACATAAGAATGTAGGTTAAGTCAACCTAAAAATGAGATATTCGAAACTTTTCGTAAAGTGCAACAGCCTTGTATAAACAGTCAGAAGAAACGGGAACTTCATTAAAACGCACCCATATTGGATCTTTAATTACTTCTTAGTTACTAAAAAGTTGGAATGTTTTCATCTGCGATGCTAGGCTGCAGATTTTAAACGATAAAATTCCTGTTTGACAAAATTTTGGACTTTGCTTGTGGCAATCGTTAACTTCAGATTTGAGTTTTAAAATGTTAATCAAAACTTACTTCTTGAAACTGCGTTGGTCAACAAAAAAATGTTGACCAAAACTTACTCTTTCAAAGCCAATTTAAAGTTCCCTAAAATAGCGATAGCGAAGTGTCCAAAAATGAAACAGTTAAAAATATGTTAAATTGTATTATAAAAAAAAAGTATGATTGAATTTTGTTTTTGAACGCACTAGCTTAATTTGTAAGTTAAAGAGAATGTAGGTAACTTACGCTTGCTTCTAAAATGTCCTGTAAGCTATCTATTTTAGTACACCTCCGTGAATACAAATTTGTCATTTATTTCTGATTTTTCTTCGGGAAAGAAGAGAAGTGATTCTGTAGTCTGATTTGACTGCATATTAATATAAGCAGAAAAACCAACGAAGTCGTGCATTAGCTATGTCTCCCCCTGACATTTAAAGAAAATGTAAAGCCCAATAGGCCAGATGGGAAAGTTGTGACTGAACCAGTTGCAGATGCAAATGAAAATGGAAAAAGTAGCAACGTACCCCAAAAGAAAAACCTATACACAGGTCTCCCCTTTATAAAGACAGTAGTAAAAGCAAGAGAGTTGACGATGTACAATCAAATGTGGCTTCTTTTCAAATAGGTATTTTGTCATAAAACTGAAAATTATGGTAAATAGAGATCACATCTAAGGAGAAATAAAGTAGTAGGAATTCTTGCTTATTTTAACACAAACTGTATTTTAAGTATTACATCCTTTTAGTGTGCAGTTATGTCAATGACTGCTTGATTTACGAAAATTTAATCAGTTTGAACTTTTAGAGTCAAAGCAGAGTGCAACGAAAGACTCGTTTTTAGTTTAAAACAAGGTAAGGGTTTTTACTATTTAAGACAAAACGTCTGGAATAAAGATGAAGTAGATTTCTCAGGTAATCCACCTAGAATGAAAGCAGTTGCATAAATTGATCAAAAATATTGAGTTTGTAATAACTCGTGCGATGCCTAGAAATTTTAAAATGCAAATTCATGTTTTCGCAACTCTGAAAGTATTCCTTCTGACAAAGGTCGGTATGTCAAAGAACTATAATACCCATGAATTTAAGGAAATATAAAGCTAAAAATCTGGACACCCCTGTTTGGATTTTGTTTCGCAAGGGAATCATACTCTTGTCGAAGCGAATCGAGCTCGCTAAATCAGAATTTTTTCTTGGTCCTCTACATGAAGATGAAATTTTCATGGGTCACAACTACACGCAACGTAAGCAGTCACATTTTATTTCAAATTAATATTGTTAAGCACAATCAAAAGAATATAAAATCCTGAGATAAAAAAAAGAAAAAAAAAAAAGAGTATTTTTTAAGTATGCAATTCTTTAATTCTGTTGTTATTTTAAGGTATAAAAGAAGTGAAGCTGGTTGAGAAAACATCATTACCTTACCTTTAATGTAACTCTTATATCAAAGAATAAACATAGAAACAAAGGAAACCAATAAATGAGTACTATAGCTATAAATTTAAAGGCCATAATGCACGTGAATATGACTAAATCATTAACAGCTAATCAAAGATACTCAAAAAAGACAACTGTTTGTCCAACAATGCTTGTTTCTGGTACAAGTACCATTAGAACAAATGACAAACAGTTTACAATAGTAAATGATTTTCCATAATCGTGCAATATGCAACAACCGCGACAATTGTACACTAATTTTGCTTCCTAAGTTTCAAATTTGAAATGAGAAAAGAGTTGAAACTGTTGGCATACAGCACTGAACCATCATAATTTGATTTTGAAATGAAAAGGAGAAAAAAATATCGGGTATAGCAACTTCCTACAATTTTTAACTTTGCAGCTAATAAATACTATACCCACTATTTTATATATTAGTGAATAATATCAATGATATTTCACATTAAAAACAGACAATACTTAACTGTAAACTCTGGAATAAGTGTCCATGTGTTACATCTAAGCGCTATGTTCTTTTTTCACGCATGTGTTAATAATCTGTGGAACCAGATGATGTCATGTTTGCAAAACACACAGATAATATACCTCTATACTATGCAAGTAGAGAGAATTGAAAACAACCCTCAAGAAATTATAAAATATAAAATTTGATACACAATGATCCCTCTAATTTTCTCTGGAAGATTAAAACCAATCATAATTAATTTAATTTCTTTCCAAATAGAAAAGCATCTGAAGGAATTTCCACACCAGACCAAACCCTCTAATTGCTAGTTCCCGAAGTATAAAAAGTCCCTTTAATTTTCGCTGGAAGAAGCCAATCACAATTAATTTAACTCTTTTCCAAAGACAGAGAATTTGAAGAAATTTCCACACCAGACCAATCCCTCTAATAATTGCTGGTGTCCGAAGTATACAATAGTGCCTCTAATTTTTGCTGGAAGATTAAAGCCAATCATAATTAATTTAATTCCTTTCCAAAGAGAGAGAAATTGAAGGAATTTCCACACCAGACCAAACCCTTTAATGCATGCCATTTCCCAAAATGGGAATCATGAGACAGTTTTTGATGGGTCATAAAATATTTGAAGTTTCATTTTTATTTACGAATATTTGAACATAATTGTTAGAGAGATGCACTTTCTCATTCTAGTCTAATTTCTTTGATTATGTAAACCAGTGGTTTCTACAGACCCACAGAGGTCCTTATGACTGCTAAGGGGATCTGAGGCAAATTAAAATTAATTGGGAGGTACGTCGACAATGTTCGGGAGTCCGTGAATGGTTTAATATAAATTAACTGTGACCCGTTTTCATTGCTGTGAAAGTTAAAATACATAACAATAAATAAATCAGACGCAGGTTTTAAGCTCTTAATACAGTTAAACAAATTGTGTCTTTTTTTACAGATAACAGTATTTGTGAGCCGAAAAAAAATGCAGGCAATATAGTATTGAATACTTTAATTATGGCTTATCAGGATATAGTACTTTACCTAGCAGACTTCCAAGTAATAAAATTTTGTCAAACGAATCGATGAAGTTTAAGGGACATTTGGCAATAAGCACATAAAAACAACAACAACAACAAAAAAATTAACTACACTGGTTTTCATAAATTAAGGAAAAATCACAAAAATCACTATTACTGAAAAAGTTACATGTAGAATTTTATGAAACTTACCCACAATATACAACACATAGTGAGGTGTCAAATAACATTAAAAGAAATTACCAGACAATGGTAACACAGAAATTAGCACATGTATAAAATGAACAAATCGAAGGTGTCAGTTTGCTATAGGAAACGTACCTTCATTATGGAATATGACCGCCTGTAGAAGCAAAACAGCACATACAGCGATGTGTGATGCTTTCAATTATGCAGTCTATCAGTTCCATAGGAAGCGAGAGCCATTGCTCTTGCAAAGCAGTTGCAAGCAAGGCAAGGGTCTGAGGGGGCGCATTGAGAGCAGCTAGACGTCTCCCTAAAGCATCGCAATCATGTTCGATAGGATTCTTGTGTTGTCTCCTGTAACAGGAAAGCATCACCTATTGCTCCGGTATATGGGCGCGCATAAGCATCAAGGATGTCATCTCTATAAACCTGAGCATTCACGTTTCCTCTTGGAAAGACATGGAGACCTGTGCGTCCACTCAAAGAGATGCCATTCCAAACACAGACACTGCCTGTTCCGTATGCATCTCTTTGATAGATGTTTGACGGATGATAACGGGTTCCCGGTTCTCTCCATATCAAATAGCGCCTACTATCGCTTTCTAGACTAAACCTGGACTTATCCATAAACAGAACAGCCCTTCATTGATCAGGTATCCAGTGGACATGTTGTCGTTCCCACTGCACTCGCATACAGACCACCTTCGTCAAGCCTTCTACGCACAGTTGACGTTGACATCAACCTTCCGCTGGCTGCAGCAAGGGAGGATCTAAGAAGAGACGGAGCAGCGGTTCTATTGCTGCGTGCACATAATGTCAAATATCAGTCATCGGCGCTCGTCGTAGCAATTGACCGTTCTTGGGTGAACTTCCTAGATGCCGAATCTGTGATTTGAAATTGCCTCCGAAGTCTATGAACCACAGAAGGGCTCACATTTAGCCATCTGGCCACTTCTGTTTGATTTTGTCCTGCCTCTAGTCTCCCAATGGCTCTCCATCGTAGTTCTGCAGGCAAATGATGTCTGGAGGTCATTGTTACAAATTGGCTAACTCAGATTTCTGATGTCACTATCACATTGAAATATGTGGGCTTGCTCTCAAACATAGACTTTTATGCTCCTCGCAGATGACGCATTCCGAGTGCAGCGCCACTAATTCGCATAATGCAGTTTTACGCAGCTACTCTTATATGGCAACATATTCAAATTTTACATGGTTTGGCTTTTTTTTGAGGGAGTTATCGCTATTTTTGTGATTTTTCCTTAATTTATGATAACCAGTGTATTTCAAAGCAGTGAAATATTTGAAAACACCATCATTAGGACAACATCTAGGCGAGATAGCTATGGACTAAGTGCTTCCGATACCACTTTTTTGATTGAAAAGTCGCATACCATTGGTAAAGAACTGATTTCACCAGCTGTAGATGAGGTAATACGCACCGTGTTATATAAACTAGCGTTCGATATTAAAAGAATTCCACTGAGTAATAATGCAGTACAAAAGATAGTTGAAATGCCTTAGCGCGTAGATAATTCTTTATGCCAGTTCCTAAAAACATCTGAATTCTCTATACAGACTGACGAATAAACTTTGACAAAAAATAAAGCTTTATGGCAGATTTATAAGAATAAGGTAATTTTACGGAGAATTGTTATTTTTGAACCGTTTTCAAACTGATACGAAAGGTGAAACAATACTTAATTAAAAAGAGTTTTCGATGTAAAAGCTGTACTTTAAATAATATCCTCTACATTGCTCAGGCAATGGTAGGACGACTTTCTGGTAGACAAAAATTTTAGTGAACGCTTGCGTGGCTCACTAAATTATATCATTAACAGCAGCTAATAAAATCAAAAAGAACGCCTTAAATGGGATTTATTTATTCAGCTTTGTTTGGAAAATGATGAAGATTGCAGTCGTTTACAATTTAACACAGAAGTTCATTGGTTATCTAAAAGTCCACGGTTGGATCGATTTTATGCACTTTGTTGGAATTCATGGAAATTAAAGACAATAATTTGCAGCTCAGTTTTAATTAAATCAAAATATAACTGACTGATTTGCCAAATTTCACGAAACCAAACTGATACTATAAGGTAATCAATTAAATTTAATGGCTCTTCATTCTGACCTCACATTCTTCACTCTGTTATTTCCGATTGTATGATGGACCCTTTTGCCAGTAGACCCACAAACTCACACGAATCCATATTAATAGGGATAGAAGCAATTTATTGAATTGTTCACAAATGTGGAGCTGAAACAATGTTTGAAGAAATTCTAGTTACACAAATAGATACCAATTTTATATCCAGCATTATGGGTCACCGTAGAGAAGCTGTCGATTGCTTTCCCACTTCTTCTTATTTAGTAGAATGAGGGTTTTTTAGTGCAATAAGTTAAGTGCCTCATTATGGGGGGCGGGGGGGAGGCAGAGAAGCCGATGGGAAATTAGGGATCATGGCAACTTACGAATGTTTCTACAAACATAAAATAATCTCATATCATCCTATTAGCTTCATCCATCTCATTGAAGGAAAAATTAATGCACTAATGCATTCTTGTATTTTAAAACAAAAGTCATAATTTCTATAAATGCTTCTTTGATTATTAGAATGTTTTGTTTATATATTATTTTTTCGTCATTTACCATTTAAGACATGAAAATTAAATATGCAGTTATGTAGAGTTATTTCACTTAGGAGTTCATGGTTAGGTTTTTGCTAAAAGAAAGGATCCATGTGTAGTAAGTTTGGGAACCACTGATATAAACAAACAGAACTGCAGCTAAGAGTTGTTATGCAACTATTGTGAAGGTAAGAGATACTGAGATAAAAAGAAATGGCTAAAAATTTACATTTATTTATTGCACAAAAAAATTATACAACTGTAGATCCGAAAGCAATTTCTGTATCTTAAACGACACAGTTTCACATGTACATACATAAAAACGACAACTACATTAAATATTTCTAAAAATACAAAATATCCATTCTTAAGAGTATAGAAAATTCTAAAAATACGCAAACATTGTTTAATTAGATAGTAAAATGGTTAAAAAGTATGAAGTTTTCAAAACTTTTCCAAATGTTTACAAGTTTTAAATGTTACAAAGTAGACACAAATAGGAAAATAATAAGAAAAAAGCCTGCAGAATTTATAATGCAAGATTTACAGATAATTATAATTCAAATATTTAGTATTTATATTATACAAAATTGAAATATTCAAAAACTATACTTGGAAAGGGCAGGGGGTGAGAATAAAAGAGAAAGTTATTCGCTTTAAAACAATTTTTACTTCCACCACATCAAACTTTACAGATAATCTTGTTTATTAATTGAGTACAAAGTGTCAAGCATTAATAGGATTTTCTTACTGTAATTATATTTTCTTGCCTTAAAATCACTAAAATGCTAACCATAAAACAGAAACTAAGATCAAAATGCAGATACTAACATTACATTACTAAAAAGTGCAAAATCTTTACATTAATCCGCTAAAAGATGGGGGTGGAAAGAACTGTAAAAAAAAATACATTAAAGTAAGAAAAGCTACCCTAGTATTTAAAGTTAACTACATGGTTTTGTGAGGAAAAATTCAACTTGACTTAATTATCATGTTTGATAAATTATATATATTAAGAAAAATTATAACCATGGAAATAAATCCTGCAACTTCTAAGAAATAGTTTTCAAAATCTTGTAAGCTACAAGACTGCTATTTCTGTGATTTTAACCATATTACAAAAATGCATTGCACAGTAATACATTAAACTGAATATTTAACTCTTTTCTGTTCTAAAACAGAATTACAAAATGGAAATAATATATGTCTAACATGAAAGTTAAGCCTAAGAAGACCTTGCCTCATTGATATATGAGCTACAATTGCAACTAAAAATTTAATTAACTCAAAAATATCTTTAATATGTGAACTAAAATTGCAACTAAAAATTTAGTTATCTCAAAAATATCTTTAATATGTGAACTAAAATTGCAACTAAAAATTTAATTCAAAAGCATCTTTAATATGTGAGCTACAATTGCAATTAAAAATTTATCGAAATTTATTAACTCAAAAATATGTTCAACATGTGAGCTACAATTGCAACTAAAAATTTAACCCACTCAAAAATATGCTTAATATGTCAGCTACAATTGCAACCAAAAATTTAACTAACTCAAAACGATCTTTAATTTTAACTATTGCTTCATTACATGAAAATGTTAAGAACAGGTTAATTATATTAACACAAAATTATGCCATTAAGTTTATGTAAAAGTATGAGTACAGGAATGCAAAAGAAATCAGACTTATCAGAAAGTAAATTATCATAAAACCTCAAAATGAATATTTTAACGATGGTATGGGAGGGGGAGAAACTAAAGCGTTAACACATTTTAACATTCTGATGATAAATAAACGCGAGTTTGTATTTTAGTCAGTAAAGTAATCTCAATTTCATTGTTTGACATTTTAATACTTGTTCATTTAATTTTTAGAATTCCTTATTAAACTGACTGAAAATAAATTATTAATAAAGTTTAGATGGAAGAGAAACATATCAATTGGAAATTAAAAATAGACAGTTTTATATTATAGCTGATTTTTTTCAGAGTGACATCTTTTTCAGGTTGAATTCTTCTTAATTAAGACAGCAAAGGGAAGGATGTACAGCTTTTTCAAATCAACCAAAATATTTCCTACTGTCTATTTTTATTGTACTGAATTATTAGAAACTTTTACAAGCACAAAATTATAAGAAATCCTTTAATTAATTCAAGCACATTCTTTCTGAATGTGCTTGAATTTCTGTGCACTTTTTTGTAATAAAGAAATTAGGCATAGAAGCATATATCTATTAAGAAAACAGAAAACAAATCTTAATCTAATTATCAGCTGGAGCTGGATTTTAATAAATGCTAGTTAAGCATGCACACTGCGGGAAAGGGGGGGGAAGAACAGTTTTTTTTATCTCCCTTTAGACTTTGGAGTGAATGGCGAAATTCAAATTTCGTTTTTTATGTCTCGAAAGCGCGACTTAGGATATGTATTAGCTTTATACATAGCATTGTTCAAATATAGGTATTTTGACACAAAGTCGGACTTTTTCTGAAATGACATGCCACTTTTTTTTATTAATTCAATTTGGTATGTATTTATTAATATCTCTTTTTTTATGAAACTTTGATTCCTTCCTACACAGTTCGAAATTTAGGTCCATTCCAAATAAAATTCACCCATTTTTTATGATTTATTTTTAAAATTTGTATTTTTAAATAATTTTTATAAATTTTTTCGAAAAAAAATTTGAATTATAACCTATAAAATTTTTACAATCATCCTAAAGTAGATGTATTTCTAAACATACTTGCAAAAATTAGACCTTTTTATTCAAAATTTCCGAAGATATACCTGAATTTATATATTGGCGCGTTTTGAAATTTGGCATATTTGTTGAAAGCAATAATAACGAAAATGTGGTTTACGCACTTTGTTAAAATTATCTGAGTTAATAAATTAGAACGACGTGACTTTTTTTTCTCTTCCAACAGAATGGAAGGGAGGGAAAATAGGTTCCCCATATTAAGAAGTTTGTCAAGTAAATTATTTTTGGCTGAAACTGAAAAAATTCGCCAAGTTAAATTTTTGAATTTCTCCGTAAGTTTCGCACCAAATTTTACGAAATTTAATATTTAGGCATAATGTGAGTCGTAGAATCGGAATACGGAAAAACATTGGTATGTTAGTTTCGAAAAAGTCCGATTTTGTGTCAAAATACCTACATTAGAACACAGCTATATATAAATCTAATATATATCCGAAGTCGCGCTTTCGAGACATGGAACACCCAATTTGAATTTCGTCAATCGGCCCAGTAGAACGGAAGATATAGAACTATCCTCTTTTTTTTTCGCAGTGTATGTCAATACAGCAAGGTATGCATAGCCGGCAGAAGAGGACCCTGCATACATAACGGGTCGCAGCTAAAAACGGGCTCCGATCGATGGTATGTAATCATTTAAATTTTTATTAATAATAATAGTATTATTCTGAATCTATATGAAGGCATAATTAGCTGAAAAGCACATTTCCCATGTGGACCAGCCGCTTCATTGGCAGAAAAAAGTATAAAGAAATAATTTAAAAAAAATTAGCATAGAAAAGATGCAATTATTCAAAGTACGTTTAACATAAATATTTTTAATACGTAATTAAGTTCTTAATGCGCAGAAAATGTAATAAAAATCGAAAGTTAAAAATTTATAGATTTAGTACTATGGTACACAGCTCTGTATCGAAATACATCGCCAACTGTTTGCGGGTTAATTTTGAAAATTCATCAAAAAGTTATCAACTATTCTTCAAAGTTATCACAAAGTTATCAATTATTATTAGTTATTATTCATCACAAGTTATGCCCCATCGCCCCATCTTAAAATAATGCACTTAGAGCTCACAATGTAAGGACTAAAATATACAAATATTCAATACATTTTTAAAGATACAGATAAAGTTTAAAAGACAAAGGTTTATTTACATTTTATACAGAACGGCATCGATTATTTGAATGCAGATTTCAAGAATTTCGTTTTAAAAACAAGTTTTAATAGCATAGATCGATTAAAAAAACCCGATTTTCTATACAACAACAAAAGAATGATATAAGTTAAAATTGCTATAGTTAGTTAAAAGTTGATTAGTTACTGAGTTTGGGATTGCTAATATACACCAGCCATTTAACTATCTCATCACTGAGAGCGTTGCTTAATGGGTATCACAGAAGGTGACCGATTTTACACCCGTGGGAATGAAGAAATCCCATCACACCTATGATGGAGTCCCCGAGAGGGCGAATTCGAAGCTCTTCCCCTCTCCAGTTAAATTATGAATTAATGATAATTTTAATTACAAATATAATATGAAGAATAAAATTTCTGCATTAAAATAGGGGATTTTAAATAGATATTTTATCTGCTAATTCAACACCACATTCTTACCAAAAACAATATCGCAAGCAAACACTTCTAAGACAAAAGAGGAATAGTAAACTTACTTTATAATTCATTGAGAGGTAAAAGCATTTTTTTTTTTTTTGAAACAGAGAACAGATACATACAGAATGAGCTTGAAATGGAGGGGAAAATAATAATAATGAAGAATTAGAATTTAATTCTGCAACTGCAATTCGATACAGTGCATGACAATTTCAATACAAACAATGATGAGAAATGACAGCAAACCTAAAGATAAATTCAGAATTAACATATTTTATATGCTTTTGGATACGGTGTTGAAATCTCTGAGCAACAATAATCGACTGTGATAACGATTTTATTTTTTGTCAGGAAATAAAAATGAAAATTTATTGAAAAATGGTAACTTAAAGACATACACAGGGCTGAAATTTATTTAGAAATGTGTGGTTAATGAGACAGTTACAGCAAAAATAAACTTAAAAGCCCAGAGTTCTTACCGTAATAACTGAACACTAACTTAAAAGTTTTAATTTCAAATGATTTTTGGAAAATAATCATTTCCAAAATCTAATTTACTGTTAAAAATTAAATTATATATATATATAATAATGTTGAAAAAAAAAACATGTAAAACCTTGTATTGCTAGCAAATGAAAATAACATATTAGCTATGTCTCCAGGACATGTAATGTCACAAAGTACTACTGGAAGAAAGCAAGCAGAAAATGAATTTCATTGTCAGCATATATTTTAATGTCTACCACTAATTGCTAAGTATCAACACTAAGTTTGGAATGTACAGAATGAAAGCACATCATATACCAAGCACAGTTTTTAATTGAACAATTTGAGAATTTGTATATGAAGGATATTTACTAACATTACTTACCCCATGTGATTGTGTGACATACTTTCATCAGGCTTGCATTATAATATCACTAGTTTATACAGTACAAAGTCCGAAATTCGGACTCATCGGGACTTCGGCGATATCGGATTTGGAATTTTTCCGGATATTAGATCATCAGTTTAAGTCTAGTAAGATGGCATGTAGAAATTATAAAATTAAAAACATGAAATAGTGATTTATGAAATAATGAAGCATTTATGATCTAAAGGGTATCAAAATAAAAAAAAAAGAGCTTAATATTTATATGTTTACTTTATTAAACAATTCTTTCAATGTAAGTTGTTTACGCTGCTTTGCTTTAAGTTCCATTGTTCAAGTCCTGTATTTGCTGTGACGAGCATTCCGACTAATTTGTCAATCGAAATTTTTTCTTTTCCAATAACTTCCTTATCACTTTCTTCACTCTCGGTAGCGGTTTTTTCTGAATCTAGAACCATATTACAGATTTCGCCGTCCGTTAATTGATTGATGATTGGGGCATTGTCATCGCAATGAAAAACTATTCAACTCCATGCGTAAAGTCTGGCGCCCGGTGCGGCCACGCGAGCTCTGGAGCCGGTGCCTTTATGTGAATAACAAATCAGTCATTCTTAATTCAAATAGCATTAGATATAATCTTTTGGCTTTAACAAAATATATTTTTAGCATATGGAAAGAAATTTTCGTTAAATCTTTCCTCCTCAACATTTTAGCGCATTTAACTTAAATCTGTAATCGGATAGTTATTCAATTACTAATATAAAAAAATTGTTTAGGCATCGCTGCATGAGTATTATTGCCTATTGCTATGCGAATGAATTGCTACTGAGCATACTCAGGATTACGATCTCGCCTTCGGGTGTGGTGTATTTTAACATACACCTTTATTTTTTAAAAACCGTTATTGGCCTTTGTTGTAATGTTTAATTCATTGGTTATAACTGTGTCTAGTTAATGCCAGAAGTATACATACGATCCAAGCTGCATGAGTCATCACTCAAGTTGTCATGTGTTGATAAACATTCGGTGATGAAAGCAAAATGCAATAAATAATGATTCGCCAGGTTGGGTGTCAAGGATATGAAATATTGGCTGGCGTAAAATCAACAATGTTTCTATATTGAATGTTTCGGTTTGAGAATATGCCTAACAGATACGCAGCTACGGAGTCAAATTATTGATCACACAAATTTATGCTAAATTGATTACTTCTTCAATAATGAGGTATTTTATTTAGCGCCGAACTGAGATTAAGAATCGGGACTCTCCGCGCGTTTTATTATGAAGAGTAAAAAAAATTAAATGCGCATGCGTAAAGCATACCCCCCTTCCAAAAAATCCTAAAAGCAATTGGATGGCGGTGGCTTTGAGGTCCGCATTTTGGATCATTCTGGATATTGGACGTTCGGATCTCGGACTTTGTACTGTAATAATGGCAAAGCACACTAGGGCTATCTGCCTAAGTGGAGGGATGTCTTTGTGGAGCACTTTTTAAGGAAAATTGACTCACACAGATGGAGAAAACAATGAAAACACCCATACAGCCAGCCCATTCACCTAAATTCAAACCCAGGTCGAAACTACCAGTGTTCAGCAGATTTACCATTCAGCCACTGGTGGGCCTCTCTATAGTGTGAGGATTACTCACTTTTAGCAATTCTTAGAAACATTTTTAATAGTTAAATGACAGGATAACAACATCCTTAAACCAGTTGTAATGTATAATTCTAAATCAGTATTTCCTCAATAAAAGGGTTGATTGCTATCCAGTTTTAATCACTTTTTTTTTATTTCTTTATCTTAAGTTTTTTTCATCATCGAAGAAATTTTTTACATATGTGCATTTTTTTGGAAGCCTAAAAGGTTAATGTATGACTAAACAAACTAAAATAATGCAATTTTAACAAATAAATCAGTATTCACCAGAACATGTTTTAGAAAAAATTCAAATTTAACTATATGTGAAAAAACAATGGCAATTAAAATGTAATTCATAAGAAATAAATGTTGGTGAAGAAGGCTTGCAGTAAACTGCAAATCAGCCCCTTAAGGAAAAAGATGGCGAAAGCCTAAAAAGTGAAATTCAAAAAATGAAAAAAATTGATATAACAATTAGTAACTCTTGTAACAGAAATCATCAGAGAATATTATTTCTCCTTGTTACATCAAGAATTCTTCTAAAACATTTCTGTCATTTTCAATAGTTGAAAGTTACCCTGATTTTTTATCATTTACATTAAGGTTTTTTCAAAAGTCCAGAACACACTCCTACTTATTTTAGTCACTAATGGGGGTGGGGGAGAAATGGAAAAAATTAATTAACTTTACAAATCTATTACTTTAAGCTGAATGTGAATACCTAAAGCTAGGACCTTATTTATTTTTGACATTAAGTCATTTCAAAACTGCTAATCTAAAAAAAAAAAAAAAAAAAAGAGAGATTTGAAAAAATTTATACTGAAACTATACAAGGTACATATTCTAAATCATTAACTCCCACCATAATTTTTACAGATAAACAATGGATATAAATCTTAACTTTACATACCTTTATCATCTCAAAAGCAAGTGGCTGTTAAACACATCATGCAAGTGGAAATGGGAAATGTGTTGTCTACCAGTAGGCAAGAAAACTAGTGAAAAATCTATTGGTGAGGAAACTAATGGCAAGAAAATGTTCTGGTTTGATTTGTAAATTTTGTAAATGGTAAAACATTAAGTAAATTCTGGTTTAGAAAATTACGGAAAACAAAAAAAGGGTAGTAAATCTGCACTTTATCGTAGCTGTCATAGAAATAACAGAAATGGAAATTGGCCTGTAAGACAAAACCAAGTTGCCAGAATGCTATTTACATAATTACACAATTACTAATTTAGAATGTTAAATGATGCATTTTAATCTCAATATAATTATACCCAACTACTCAAAATTCATTTTGAATAGATTGTCCAACTTGCATTCATCTATCATAGAAAGAAAAACATCACAAGACATTTTAACTGAATCAAGTTATGCTATTTATAACCAAGTTATTATTTTTGTACATATTTTACCAAAAGTTTATAAATTTTCTTGGTCAGTATCTCACAATTTGCATGTAGACTGATATAAAACTAAGCAATATTATTTTATGACATATGAGTAAGCATTCCTTTAAATCTAGTAATTTCAGCCCTTTTTAAGATCATAACTATTCAGTCCTCAAACTATTAACTATAATATGCTACAGTACTCATTTTCATATAATTTCTTGGGATTATACAATATAAAATTAATTAATATTGAGAAAATTATGAAAAATACCATGCACTTATCAAAAATACATGCCTGTTATCACACTTGAAATATTTTTGTAAACATCATAGATAACACTAAATTTTTGATCTCAGCATTTACATAGACTACACAGTATTTTCAACTATATCTTTCCCAAACTCAGCATGTATAAGTTAATTTTCGATTTACTTTAATGACAGCAGTTAAAAATTTAAGAATGAACATAACTAGATAAAGCATATAAAATTGTCTGATTATCAACAAATTTCTGGACAGAATTGTATGAAAACAAATGAAACAACTAAACAGGCAGAGTAGAACAGACTGCTAGATTATCCTGCTATTCAGATGATCAATAAAAATAATTACATATAAAAAAAAAGAGACAAAAATGTGCACCATGATTAATTTAAGAACTTTTTTGTTCATCTTTACATATAATTCTTGTATCACAATTCATGAAAGAGTAGAAGACAAACTGAAAATCGCAGACACTACAAATATTTATCTGTTATATGAGAAACAAGTGCACATTAAAAGTTAAAAAATCAATCAAACTGCATTAAAATACAGTTTGACAGACAGGAACATACAGTAAAGATATCACAAGTGACAACATGATTTTTCTGGAGCACTGCACTCATGACCGACATTTCAAGTATAAATTAAAATAATTTATCTGAAATATTGACCATTTATAACATGTCACAGATAAAATTTTATAAAATACAGAATTATGAGTGGTGAAATAGACAAATCACTGTTTCTTTCCCTTTTTTTTACCAACCTGAATTTTACACAAAATGCAACTGAAAATTATCATTAGCATATATTCATAGAACAGCAAACATTGCAGTAATAATAAATTTTACACAATACAGAATTGAAAAAAATCGTACATAGTGAAACAACATATGAAAAATGAATTATGGCACTGAATAACTCAGAAGTGACTTTAAAACAAGAATGATGATAACAACAAAACATTTCTTATTGATGAATATAAAGAAATATAACATGCATTCATTTTTCACACTCATTCTGAAAATTCTATCATTTTTGTAAGTACCTCTGAAGAAACATCACAAGCACAGCACCATATGTTAATCAATAATGTAATGACTACCATTGTCTATGACTTTTACCCATCTGGAAATCATATAACTGATACTATCTTTGAAAAAACTTAACTAGTACGTGCAGTACATCAAATATCCTGATTTTTCTATCAGGTAAAAGATGCTGCCTTCATCAAAACATAGCAATCGATACATCGTAACTGGTCTGCATAGTGAATTAAAAAAAAACTTCTATTTAGGTTTCCCCCTCTTTTTGATGCACGTTTTTTGAAGAATGATGTGTTTTCATAAAGCAGAAGAATTCTTTTTTAGCTGGCTACTATTGCAAGTGGCCTTACTGCAGTTTTGGCACACAGATAAGGAATTAAAATGTAGTGCTTTTCATACTTTTACCAAACTTGAAGAGCTTATGATGAATTACATTTTTCCATACTCACTAAATGAACAATAAAACTTGTCTCCACAAACAATAGTTTTCTTTTAATGTTATTGAATGATAAGCATAGTTAAGAAAGAAATTTTTGTATAACATCTTTTTTTTTATCACTTGAAATTATCCTGTTGAAAAAGTTTTATTTTGTGCCAAGGCAGAATTGGAAATCAAATGCCAATGTACTGCAATTTTTATTTCGAATAAAAGCAACATAAATCTATCATCAAGACTTTCCAGCCTACTGAAAGCAAGTGACAAAATTTCTATTTTTGGTAAGGCTCTTCTTATGATTTTTTTGAAGATACATTTCATTAATATGTGACCATCATCCAAAGCTCAAAACATCCTAATCTGTAAAGTGAAACTGCTTTTTCATTTCAAAAATTTCAGAAACCACATCTAACATATGCTCACATCTGCTCCTTTCAGATATAATTCTTTAATACTGTTAGCTGCAGTTTTCACCATTAAATGACAGCGCTTTTGGAATGACCTGATACATACAAAACAACAAAATAATCTTCAGTTTTTGATATGTGAAAAGTGTGATTTGAGGCTTGAAATATAGGCTTCATGAACTTTGATCAAAATATCATCTTGATCCTAGATGAAGGAAAAAGCAGTTTAGAAATAAAATACACAAAACGATATACATACAGCAAAAATGTCAAGGTACTGAATTACACATAAAAGATACTGATTTCCTGTCTTTTGAGTAACTTAGCTGCAGTTTGCTTAATTGCTTCTAATGTAAGAATGCATCATTTTTATGAAGGTGTATAAAATTTTAAATAAATTCATTTAAACTTTCCTTTGTTTTTCCTTTTATACAAAGTTTTTAAGTGAATGCATAAATCAAACGAAGCAGATTACTTTGCACTATTTTACTACATTACAAACATTATGGATAGAAATGAGATGAGAATAAATAATGTTACACTGAACTCCGACATTGAGGAAAACAACAATTCATAATGAATAATATCTAGATTTTATCACTCAATGAAGCAAGCACCATTTGAACAAAATCTTTTCTCAATCAGCCATTTCATTCTCTTTTACTTCATCTGACTAATATAACTATTGACACCTTTAGAAGAGAATGCATATAACTTTTAACATAAAAAATCTAATGTATACCCCACATGACTTCCTTGTATGAAATATTAAATTATATGCACTTTTTCCTGCCTTTCATTTAAACTTATTTCCTTGAATGTCATTAGAGATATATTTTTCATTCAATTCAGTTCTCACTTCGCAACAAGGCAAAAATACATAAAAATTCAAAATATCTGTATTAAAAATTGAAAGATATAGAAAAACATAAAACACCAAATACAGTTAGAGCAATTAAAAAATTTTTTTCTTACAATTAAAATTACAGTTCCTACGCAAAAACAAGCAATTTGGCAAGATTATCATAATGGCAGATGATTGCTTCCTGTGCTATGTGCAAAAGACTATAGTTCACTAAATGCATGACACAGTCACATCACTCTACTGCTGCAGGATGGCCCATATTCTACCAAACTGTGATGTGTCAAATGCACGAAGGTGGACTACATGCTTGGCTATCTGCAGTTTGTGTTCCTTTGTACCCACTGCATGTCAGAGAGTGGTTGAATTGGGCTCATGAAATCGCAGTTGAATATCACAGCAGTGGGGCTATATGCCTTCATGGATGTCTTTAACATCCAAAATGATTTCTGAAAGCCAAAGATATGGTGAGAGCCAAGGACACCTATCCGTCACCAAACATTGTCGAAAGAGACCATTACAGAGCTTATTTGTATTAACAGCTTTTGTTACACCTTACTTGTATGGGCTGGGATAGCAATGAACAGTCACACCACCCTCTATATGATTTCTGGTCGTTCCATCACAGCCACCTGATATCGCAATGAAATTCTACATTTTCTTGTGCATCTTTTTATTGCTGCAATTTATGGATGAAATGGATGGTGTAAAATTTATGGATGACAATGCTCACATAGAGCTTGAGAGGTGTCGAATTAACGGGAGAGTGAAACCATTCCACATCTGCTGTAGGCTGCTAGATCACAGGACCTGAATCCCATAGAGCTCATGTGGAACAGGTTGGGAAGATGGATATCAGGACAGAATGTGCCATGAGGCACCCCTCTACAATCACCAACGTGCACTACTACAGAAATGGAAGCTACTGCCAAAAGTGATCAATGACACTATTGCTAGCTTGTCTCACTGTTTTCAAGCATGAATTTCAGCTGGGGGTATCATACCCATTACTAGCATGATGTTTCCACTGCACATTCTCTCACAATGTGATGGTCATAATACATGTATTTTTGTACATCTTTTCTTTGTTTGCTGTGTAGTCTAGTAATATCCCACCAACATTTTGGATCAATTTCATGCATATCCATCAAATAGTTTTTGTTTTATTCTGTGTTTTGCCTTTGTTGCTTATTTTTTTAGCAGGACTACAGTGACAAATCACGTAAATATAATAGCACTTTAAAAGCGTTAGTAAGAAATGGATTGGAATTAAAATCATTAACTAAACAAAATAAATCTTTGTGAATGGGAAAAGCTTAAAGGATATCCAGTTCACCCACTGAAGAAGCTTTTTGGATATTTTTTCCAGACCTCAAGGTCAAAACTGTGATTAAATTTCACACAATGATTAGCTATAGAAGGTTTGTTTATTTCTTCTTTTCAGATTTAGATTTGCGTTCCTCGATGCAAAACGTTAATGCTCTTTTAGTTTGGCTGACATACCTCAAACAATACTGGCAAGAAAAACTATAAATTCCAGAAAAATTAGTCAGGAATGAAATTTTAAGTAATCAATCAATGGATTTTATTGACAAGTGAGAAAATGATTTGAAAATTTGACTTCTGGAAAATCCTTGCAATTGTGCAATTGATATAAGGACGAAATGGAAGAACAATGAGATTATTAACAGCAGAATATCTTCTTTGATGCAAAATGAAAATTTTTTAAAGGCTTCATCAATAACCATGGAAGAAAAATACTCTGTCAACAGCTGTTGATTTTGGGCAAGTTGACTACAAAGCAAAGATTCTGTACAGGAAACTTTGCAAAAATCATAATAATAAAAAGAAGCCATTTTTTCGTTAGTTGAATGACATGACTTAGAATGGGTAAGCAAACAAAGAGAAAAGGGTTTCAAGTCAAGGACTGAGGGTATTTACCCATAGCTAATACCTTCAATTTCACAATAATATTTATTTTGGAAAATGAAGTGGGTTTGACTCAGACTTTAACCACTTAACTGCAGCAGAAAACAAACAAGATTCAGAATAGAAAGGGAACACGCCAATGTGACAATCAAAATCACTGAAACAACCTTGTATTTGGCGTGCATTTACTAAAACACTCAATTGATTTTGAAGGCAGCTACAGGTCTCTCCTCATCAGGAGAACAAAATTTCTGGAAAGGGTAGAAATTTTGTTCTCCTGATGAGGAGGGACTTGTAGCTGCCCTCGAAATCGATTGTTTCAGTAAATGTACGCCAAATACAAGGTTGTTTCAGCGATTTTGATACAAGATTCACTTCTCAGTGTCACCATGTTTTACATAGTTATGCGTAGTTATGCAATGTATTAGGAGGGAAATAAATGCAAGTTTTGCTATGTGAGAACTAAATAACTAAAATATGGAAATATGCAAAAAATATTAACAAATAACTAAAATATGCAGAGGAATATAAAACATGTTAAAATATTTATTGATGAAAACAGCAGTTTTACTGGAAGATATTGTAAATATGAGAAATGAATTTCATGGTTTATATTAAATTATGCCAAATGAAAAAAAAGGAAAAAGTTTTTTTATAATATAAATCTATACAAAATTTATAAACCTCAAGATGACTTAGAAGAGCTTGCTTCACGCATATCACATTTATTCCAGAATTAGAGTCTTGTGTACTTAAGCAGTTCTTGTCATCTGAAAAAAAAAAAAAAAAAAAAAAAAAAAAAAA
>KK119796.1:437464-452001 GCA_000611955.2 Stegodyphus mimosarum
CCCAGTTTAATCTCTACACAAAGGAACATATACTCAAGCAAGTTTTTCCTAACATTTATAATCCCTGTATTAGTCTATCCACATGGGAAAACACAGTGTGATTAATACATGTTGTTATCACATGCTTTAAGATTTGCCACCTATTTGATTGGTGATAGACAATTAAATTGTACATGAAAATCATGTGTCTCGAGAGAAATGGTGGTTTTTGAATCAGCATTTTGCTAACTGCATAACATATTCAACAAAATGTTTGGAGCTTTTGTTAATATTTAAATAAACTTAGTTTATAATATTTACATTAATAATACATTTATTTCAGATCATAATTTCCAATTTATTTCTTTATTAATGATATGCAGGTATGTGAAAGAAATTATTTATAAGCTATAGAATGATGTATTTTTTTAATCTCATTTGTTAGCATCAACTAAATCTGTCAGAAAATTAGAATATTTTTTTCTGTTTAAGGGGATTATATTGTTATGCTCTGAGAAGTCTGGAAAATAAGAAATCCCAATTTTATCCAATGTTTGCCATTTGATCATATTTCTAATTTTTTATTGTTAGTGATTTTCAGCTTTTCTCTTAGGTCTAGCAAGCTTGATAATTTGGCAGAGTAGGAAAAGTGCTAAATTTTGTGTGGAGTTTCAGGTTTCGAGCTCACGTCCAACTGAGCTAATTTCTCATTTTTGCAGTGAAAACCAATGTTTTATTTTCATGTAATCCTGAAATTAACAAAATTCAATCGATATAAAAATTCTCATATTATTATATGTAATGTATAACGATTTTATTTTAGTATATTATTATATGCAAAGTATACTAATTTTTATATTAGGGTATTTTATATTAATTATATAAATAATTAATTATTTGATTTTTATGATATTTATAAATGGATAAAATACCTCTCTTCTCTTTCATGTATTTAAAATGAATGCTTTAATATGAAGCTAATTATCAGCAATGCATGTTATATTTAAACTATTTATGAAGTAACAGTGTAGAGACATTAGGTTCTTTCCAAGCAGGAATCATGAAAAATAAGCAACACCTTCGCCGAAACTCGAACCACAGACCTCTTGGAGGATAAAATACTTCTCTTTCATGTATTTAAAATGAATGCTTTAATATGAAGCTAATTATCAGCAATGCATGTTATATTTAAACTATTTATGAAGTAACAGTGTAGAGACATTAGGTTCTTTCCAAGCAGGAATCATGAAAAATAAGCAACACCTTCGCCGAAACTCGAACCACAGACCTCTTGGTTATACGTCGAGTGTGCTGACCACTACACCACGAAGGCATGTGAAGAAGGCGGAAGAAATACTTTATATACTCCCCCTTTTAAGAGGCGACTGGGTTTTTGGGGACCCAATCACCAAATCCTGATGGTGGAGAATCATCATTCACCACCCTTTTAGTTCGGGAGCCACTTGTAGAGTCATTATGACATTTTTAAAAGCAGGAGTGATGAAAAATTGAGCAACGCCTTCACCGGGAATCAAACCACGGACCTCTCAGTTACGCGTCGAGCGTGCTGACCACTACCAAGGCATGTGAAGAAGGTGAGAGAAATACCTTATAACATATTTACAGGGGCTATTTGCAAATTTTTTTTTTATGATTTTCATTGTATTTAGAGAAATAGTTTTCCAAAAAGTTTTTGAGTTCTAGATATTCTATTTGATAATTCTTATTCTTCAATATTTTTCTATGCCATAATTTCCAAGACAATAAAGCTTTCTGCAGTATCAGAAGAGAGATTTTTATCCTATTTCTCTTGAACAGCTTTCTAAAGTCCAAGGAGGGTTGTAGGTTGATGCATGGATAATACAGATTTTAAAAGTCCAAAAATTCATGGGTTTTAATTAGGGATATGAAAGATATGACCTTGATACCAATTTCTTGTTCCATTTTTTCCACAAATTAACACTGAATTTTGACGTGTGACTGCTTACTTTGTCCTGATGTAGTTCTACAGATTGGTGGCACTAGGGTTATACAGAAGGTATTTTATATTTGAAAATTAGGTACAAAATATGCTCCTAATAATACGTACTGGACAAAATGGTGTAATACCAGGGTGCCTGGGCTTATATGAACCCTACCCCTTGTCGAATAATTAAGCAATTGCGAATAACAAATCAAAAAGTAACTTATAGTGAAGCATAACATATTTTGACATAAAGTTTTTTTTTAATTATTATAATATTAATAAGCTTTAAACATATGTACCTAACGCAATGAGGTGTACAAAATCAGATATTCATAGCCATACTTAGCAAATTGGGAAAACTGAGAAGAAAGAGAGCTGGCGATTAACCTGTAAAGACACTTAGTATCTAGGTAAAGTTGCTGTGGTTGTTGCTGCTTATGCTCACTTGTCTGACGTAGCCAGCCCAAGCCCACAAAATTCCTCGTGGTAAGGAGCGCTAGATTACGGCTGCCATTAGCAGCAGCCTTGAGCACCTAACAGGTGACAGTGCGATTTGGCTCAGTTCCGCCCCCAATTTTGATGGACAGCACCCTGAGAGGACGGGTCCGAGGTTCTCGCACCCCTCTCCCCTTCCACCAAACCACATGAGAGGACTTTCGGCTCGCCGCATATTTAGAGTGCCGCCATGCCGCACCGACACTATACATTTACAAACATCCATGCCTTCTCCGGGATTCATACCCGGACCCCTCGGCACGGCAGTCAGCGATGCTAACCACTATACCAGTTGGGTGGCATCTAGGCAAAGTAAATGGAGCAAGTATGATTCTCATGGTGCTTAGTCAGAGATTAAGATTAAGAAAATACAAATAAACATATATACATACAATAAGAATGTACACATTCATCGCCAGGAGATATTTAGTGACTATTTCAGACTGTTACAGAGAATGGCCATCGGCCCCTTACATCATAATTGTAAACTCGGATTGCTGGGTTATTAATATTTCTTAAGTTATCATAGAATTTCCGAGCAAGCCGGCTATAGAAATGTTTTAATTCTTCAATTTTTAACTCCTCATGTATCTTCTGATTACGAACATACCAAGGTGAGTTGGTAATTTGTCTTAGTACAAGATTTTGCATTTGTTGCAATTTTTTCCTATATGACTTGCATGAGTATGCCCAAACTATGCAAGCGTAGCAGAGGATGGGATGCAGAACGGTTTTATAAATGAGCAGTTTGTTATCTATTGAAAGTGCACTGTTTCAAAAAATTAAGGGGTGTAGTGTAACTTTACTAACTCGAAACCTTTTAATGATAGATGTAATGTGTGGGGCCATGTAAGAGTTTTAGTGAGGATCACCCCAAGATAAGAGACTTGCTTAGCCCATGGAATTTCTTCCCCATGGAATTTCTTCTCCATAGAACTGAAGTTTTTCATTGAACTTGTTTTTCTTTGTGAACAAGATTGCCTGTGTCTTGTCTATATTGACTGTAATTTTCCATTTATTCAGCCAAGCCTCGAGCATGTTAAAGTAGTTTTCTAACTGTTGTATTGCTGGGCTGAGAAATGCACTTTGAGTAAGGATTGCAGTGTCATCAGCATACATTGTGAGTGTTGTGTTGTCTATGATAGGTATGTCGTTCACATAAATGGCAAAAAGAGTGGATCCATAAAGACTACCCTGTGGGATGCTTGCAAGGATAGCTCTGCATGTAGCTAGTATATTTGAAATTTGAATGACAAAGTGTCTACCTGTCAGGTAGGAATTAATTATGCTTGTAATGTAACTGGGGAAACCCAGGTTGCGTAGTTTGTAGATGAGTGCGTCTAGCCATACTCGATCGAAAGCCTTTGGATGTCGAGAATTAATCCTCCTGTTACTTTTATCTGTTGAAGGTCTAATATATGGAATAATTATATTGTTCTGCTCCAGATGCTGATTGATTCTTGTCTTCCTTAACAATGACAGCAAGCTGATGGATTGATGTGACTCAGGTGAACTGGTTGACTTGTGGGGTTTCAGAATTGGTGTTATTTTAGCTAGCTTCCAGTTGTCAGGGATGTGTTGCCACTGTAAGATGATGTTGATGATCTTGGTAGGAAATCCTTTGATCATTCTATTGTTGACAGTGTCATAACCAGGGCTTTTGTTTTTCAGTTTCTTAATATAAGCACAGACTTCCGATGAGATGACTGAGATCGTATTGTCTGTGTGTGGGCTTGCTATGTAATTGTTGTGGAAATTAGAAATTAACTGTTCTGTGTTAGAATCGTGAATGTTGTTAGTGCGAAACTGAGATTCCAGATGCTGAGCTAAAATTTCTGCTTTCTCAGTTTCTGTGTAGTGGATCCTTTAAGGGGTGGAATGTTGTTGTGGCTTTTTTCAGCTTTTCATATCGAGTTATCATCCTTGGAGAGGGATTCAAGGTAACCAGCCCAGCAGAAATTTTTATAATAATTGGTACAAGACTTGACTGCATTACATAACCTGTTGAATATAATTTTATCTTGTCTATTTTGTGTTCTCTGGAACTGTCTCCTGGCAGCATTGCATTTTTTAATCAGTTCACTAGGCTCTTAGCTCTACCAGGTTTTGAGTCTTTGAGTTCCACCTGAGCACTTTTATGTGCATTCTGGATGTTGCAGGTGAATTTCTTGACTAAACTGTCAAATTCATTCCCCGAATGTATCGTTGGAGTGATGCACTGAATGTTGTTTTAGAGCTTTTGCAAAGTTAGTTTTAAAGGCTCTTTTGACTGATGTGGTATATTTGCTGATATTCAGGATCATTCGAACCAAGTTGTGGTCTGAGGACAATTCATCCATCACAGAAATATTCAGTGGAACGCTGCTATTTCTGAGAAGGAAGAAGTCTGAGATACCTGTGGAACCATCAAAATACCATGCTGGAGTACTTGGAGCTGCTATCTGAAATGGGACCCTACGGGCCAAATTGAATATAACATTGCCAATGGTTTTGGAATTATAGCAGTTCCATGCGTGGTGTCTTGCGTTTAGGTCTCCACCTATAACAATATGTGTTCCAAGTATAGTGTTGAGGTCGGTCTCAACAACTGCATGGAGTTTCAATGGTAGTATGTAAGTGGAGACAAAAATGTATGTTGTACCAGTGTTTGTTGCGATGGCGATAGCTGTAGTCTCAATGGCTGAAAGCCGTGGGACTGTGATTTGATGGTGAGGAATGCAGCGTTTAACAGGAAGAGCTGTTCCACCTCCTCGCTGTCTATTTGCAGTAATGTCCCTGTTAGATCTATATACACAGTAGTTAGCAATAAAGATAGGATGGGATGGGCCAAGTCTGTGTTCCTGTAGGAAAAATAGGTCAGGCCTGTGCTCATTTATAAAATCCCGCAGTTCATTGATTTTATGGGACAAACCGTTTGCATTCCATGTAAATATGTTTACAATATGATTCACAACACTATACATTATGCAGTATTTTTGGAACCAAGTACATTTTCAAATATATCAAATAGTATGGATAATTTGTCAATGGTACACTCAGCTGCTTGCAGCTCTGACATCCTGTTAGTAATTTTCTGAATAATTTTAGCAAAGGAGAAACACTTAAATATGTCATTTAACTCTTTTATAAACCTGAAAATGTCCATAAAAGCATTAGGATTTGTGTCCTTGGTTCTGTTCTTAGCATTTCTATCATTATTAACATTTCTGGTATTTTCAGACAACTTATCATTAGTAACACCTTTAACTGTGTTGGCAAAGCTAATGCCTGGAATTATAGTTTTTGATTTAACATTATTTTCAGTATTGACATCATTATTAGTAGAACCAGTACTATTTTTGTTATGATCAGAATTAGATTTTTGTGACTTAGGAAAACAAGGACACCCACGATAGTTCGTGGTGTGTTCTGGTTGTTTGCAGTTACAGCACATGACATTTTCTATCTTTTTTGCCATACAATTTTCAGTCTTATGGGGCCCAGTCCATTTAACGCAGCCAGGCTTAAGTTTGCAGTTTCCAGCAGAATGGTGGAAGTGTTGGCAGTTGTGACACTGCACAACACTTCCAGTGGCATTATATGCAGTAACACTTACATAGAAACACATAATGTAAGATAAGTCGTAAATGTTTTCCATGCTAGGTTTATTCTCTACCTGTACCTGAAAGAGACATAGGTACCTCTGACTTAATTCTATGCATTTGGGAAACCTTTCTAATTTTGTATCCCAAAGCTTCAAGCTCCTCTTGCATTTCATCCTTAGGACAGTCTATTGGTAGACCCCTAAACACTACTTTAATAGGTTTTTCAGCTTTGCTAATGTGTGTGATCTTAACATTTTTCTCCACTCTATTTATATTTCATTAGCCATTAAATGAAGAACCAGCAGCAATCATAAATCCCTTTGAAAAACTTTCTTTATATTCTTTGAACCATGTTTTAAGATATTTTTCTCCTCTTTGATGATAATAATGGATCTCTTTTTATTGCAGTCATTTAAATACATCCAAGATTCATCTTCAACGTTTTTTCATTTTGTCTCAAAGAATTCTGCACTGCATTCTGCATTCGGCGATGGAGGAAGACGATGCACATTATGTTTTTTTAATATTTAAGATTCAAATCAGCATTAATCATTTTTTACAATTGGCACTGAGCATTTTTGTGATTTTGCAACTGTCCTTTGATTTGCTGGATTTTTTTTCAGTATTAAAGATTTTACCTTCGCAACATTCAAAACATTCTGTTTTTCTCCTTGGATGGATAATATGGAATAATTTTTCCACTTGAAGGCAATTTTTTTTTCTTTTTTGTTGAAATATCATAACTTTAGATATTGAGAAACCATGGCTTTTGTGGCATTTTTTAATAACTAGATAGAATAATTTTCTTCAGAAAGAGCACAAACATAGCCTTCTCCATTGCTTCTTTAAAAGCGGTATTTCGCATGAAAACAAAAGTGTCATGTTGCAGACAATAACTTATACTTTAAAAAATATAGCAGCAGATTTTAAAAAAAATTCTATGTAGACATTTTTTCTTTTCTTTTTTTTTTCTTTTTTCTTTTTTTTTTTTAGTATAGCAGATCAAAATTGCCTAAAAAATGTGCGAACAGGTGCCTCTTTAGTTCTTTTATGAAAATGAATAATTATTAAATATAATTAGGAGGAATGCAAATTATATTTTTTTATGCATAAAGTCATAAATTCATCCTTCTCTAACTTAAAAGTACATTTTCTAATATAAAAGTAATACTAAAAATATAAATTATAGTTTACTTATTTACATACTTATTACAAAAATACTGGAATTTTGTCTATTTTGAATCGCTTCATGGCACTTTATTTTCATTGTTTTTTTCCAACAAAACTTTTAAATGAATAAAAAGTTATTTCATTTCACGTACGATTTAGTTTAAATCTCATTAACATTTGAATCATTTCGTAAACAAACAGAAATATACATCTTAATAAAGTTCTAAGCAATGTCCATCTTGTAATGCTGACGATTATTTTATCAAAAGAAACAACTATTTTGTAAATGCATGCAGTACCCTCGAATTATTAAATTTCAAAAGTATCATCTAAGTTAATTTAAACATTGAGAAGTTTTTGATTCAAATATAGCATACAACTGACCAGAAGCCTTACCCCTACTCAGCAATTCTAATTATATTTATAACTAGAATTGCTGCATTCAGTAGATGTTTATTAATTTCACTCAAAAATTTATACTGCAAAAATAAGTTTCACAGAAGCAATATATACTAGTAAAAAATTCATCTTAAAGCTATAAAAAAAGAAATAAAATAGAGTATATACATAATTTTTTTAAATTTACAATATTTATTTAGTTTTCATATTTTTATCAGTATTTTTAATCAATGCACAGCTCTGCTTCCAATTAAACCCATGTTTTTTATTACTGTTACTATTATTACTACTACTTATTTTTAAAATTAAGCCTGGAACAAATATTATTGAAAACTTTGTGACTTTGCATATTTTTATGCTTATTTTCAGAGTGACGCAGTCCTATTGTATGTAGATCACGTCACGTACACGAAGAACATGTCTTTTCTGAATGCCTTAGTAGCTGAGAACAACTTTAGGGAAATTTACTCAGTGCAAACAAAATGCTATCAGGCAAGTTTTATAGAAACCTAATACATCACTGAATAACTCTGTAGTCTCTTATAGATGAGCCTTAAGAAAAGAAACTGAAAACAATGCAAATAAAGCAATTTAAAAATTCGAACATGGTTAAATATTTCATAACATAATAACTAGATGCACATAACTTTTATATATAAAACTTCAAGCCTATGATTGCTGAAAAGAGATCATCAGAATTTCATAATTTCTTTTTCCAGACAGTCTTAACTCATAACACCTACAGTGATACTGCTGAATAACCAAATATATTTTACAGTTTTCTTTACAGACTCTGGCGTTTTCAGTGTTAAAAGTGCACAGCTGTTAATATGCTGTTCATCAAAAAGGACCTTGGCCATTTGAGAATACCTGTATATAGAAATGTGTGTAGGAATTCACAATTTTTACAATACAAGTACACATGCAACTCTATGACTATACAATTTTGTTTCCATGCACAGTCTTAAATTCATTTTAGTTTTTTAGGCCTGTAAAGATCTCAGGGATTGAACATATTTTTGAACATTGAAATTACGTACTTTTAAGAGCCATTAATGAAAAAAATTAAGAGTCTATCAGCAAAGGGAACTGACTAAAGCTGATCTATATATATCTGACTGACTGATCTATATCCAAACTTCACTTTTGTAATAACATTTCAAGAATAAAATAAATCTGCATGTAGAATACATTATTATTAAATGGAATCTAATACTTAGCATAACTAATTCAAGAATAAAATCAACAGTGTAAAATATATGAGTTAATATTAAATTAGGAAATTCCTCCAAAATTTACATTTATATTTCTACAATTATAATAGTTCCACATATTGTAAAGAAGATTAGAAACATTTAAGTTTTGCTAACAATTAGTTTTACAGTGATTCTTTCATGCCTCATTTCATCTTGTACTCATTCAGTCTAGAAGTAAAATCTTCATTCCAAATAAAATTCGCACATTTTTTATGATTTATTTTTTAAATTTGTATTTTTAAATAATTTTTTATAAATTTTTCAAAAAATATTTTGAATTATAACCTATAAAATTTTTGCCATCATCTTAAAGTAGATGTATTTCTAACCACACCTGCACAAAATTAGTGTTTTTTGTTCAAAATTTCCAAAGATATATGTGAATTTACATATTAGCAAATTTTGAAATTTGGTGTATTTATTATAAGCGATAATAATGAAAATGTGATTTATGCACTTTGTTAAAATTATTTGAAAGTAAGAAAGATGATTTTTTTTTCTGCTCATGGACATTGGAAAAAAGGAAAGGAAAACAGGTTGCTATAAATTAAGAAGTTGCCAAATGAATTATTCTTGGTGCAAACTGAAAATATATGCGCCAAGACAAATTTTAAAATTTCTTCATAAATTTCTCATAAAAAATTACAAAATTTAATATCTAGGCATAATTTGAGTCATAAAATCGAAAAATGGAAAAACAAAATTGGTATGTTATTTAAAAAAAGTCCAATTTTGTGTCAAAATACCTATGTTAGACCAAAAGAAAATATAGAATATATTAATCTAATATAGATCCTAAGTCGCAGTTTTGAGACATGGAAAACACAATTTGAATTTAGTCAACTGGCCCAGTAGAACGGGAGATATAGAACTATTCCCATTTTTTTTTTTTTTTTTTTTTTTTTTTTTAGAGGTTATAAGTTGTTTTATATCATTTTAAGTATCATTAACTGTAAGTAATAAAGTTTTATGTTAGAAGCAAAAGAGATGAAAAATGAGCAATGCCTTCACCGGGAATCAAACCACGTACCTCTCTTATGCATCGAGCGTGCGGACCACTACATCACAAAGGCATGCGATGAAGGTGGAGGAAATACCTTATATATTCCCCTTTTAAAGGGCACTGGGATTAGGGGCCCCAATCACCAAATGTTGGTGGTGGAGAATCATCATCCACCACCTTTTAGTTTGGGTGCCACTTGTAGAGTCATTAGGTTTTTTAGAAACAGGAGAGATGAAAAATTAGCAGTGCCTTAGCCGGGAATCAAACCACGGACCTCTCGGTTACGCGTCGAATGTTCTGACCATTACACCACGAAGGCATGCAAAGAAGGCAGGAGAACTTTTACATTACAGGCAGGAGAACTTTTACATATAACTTTTACATTTTTGTCCTGTATCTATGTCCACAGTAACGATTAAGGAAAGGGGACAGCTCACATTAACATGTACAGATAATTTTTAAGGGTGGACAATTAGTTACAAAAACTTATGTACGTAGTTAGATACCCTGAGTCATAATGGATTTACATGATCACTAGAAAGACTTCTACGATCAAAAGCAGAAAATTTAAATAACTTTCTTTCTTTCTTTTCATTGTTCTTCTAAAAATTTCCCATAAAATAAGGAATTCATCACAAATTTCCTGAAGTACGCATCCATTACATATTAATACCACGAAAACATCTTTTATTTGGTCATATGTTTCTGGAATCTTTTGGAATTGTAGGTCTATAAATCTTGCTTTCATATCCTTTTAAAATCTTCTGAGGTGCAAGGTCTAAAAATTATCGCTGTGAACTCTACAAGAGCAAAAAGCCGGAAGACTTTTGAATAAAAAATTCAGAAAAGAAAAGTGTAATGTTAATTTTTAAGCTGATACGCATTTGAATATTCTGAAACAACTACATAGGAAAAAAACTAATGAAAAATATAAAAGAAGAAAAATTAAATCAATTTTAAAACAAATAAAGTAGCTTTTTTGCTTTGCTAAGAAGTACTTCAGAAACTGTGTTTCATAGCTTTTATTATCTTATTTGTTTTTCAGACTCAAAATGTTCTAAATTGCCAAAATGGAGAGTATGTCCTTTTAAAAGAAATCATATCTCAAAAAGGGAAAGGACTGTTTTTGATGTAATATTTTACGAACTATTTTATTCTCAAAAAAAGAAATAAATTCAAAATATTAATATTTCAGTTGAGGCAGGGTTTTGTGCTCTATTGAATAGGAAGGAATTCAAATAATAAGCCATCAAATACATATTTGTCAATGAATCAAAAATAGTCCTCCAAAATGTTAATTCACACTCAAAATGGTAGTCATAAAAAAACAGAGAGAAAAGTCAGATGAGTAAAATTAAAGGTCTTTTGCCAATTCGGGCAAATATTAAGAACTTTTAAGGACCAAAAATTGTTTCCAAAAGACCTGAGGACTTTTACGGACTGTACAAAACCTGGGTCTTTTTTTTACTTAAAACATACCATATACATATTTTAACTCTCCATTTATTTAATTTTATAATTTTAATGAATTTTTGAAAATTTTTCATGGTAAATTCCAAAACAGTCAGAATCTATGTATAAAGTTACATTTCATGTTTTAGATATGAAAATTGACTGCTTTTGCAAAATTTTTGGATGCAAATTACACATTGCTTACTTTTCTTTTAATCAAAGGGCTAATGTGTAAAAGTACTTTTTCCTTAATTTTTTTTTTTTTTTTTTTTTTATTTTTTTATTTTTTTTTTTTTTTTTTTTTCCTTAAGATTTATGTATGATACAAGATTTGAAATTTTAGAAGCATTAGTTGTTTGAATCAAAATTCTAATAAAATACATCCTAAATTACTTGTGGTTAGATCCTCGTTGGATAGGAGATATGTGTGAGATAAAAAAGATGAGAAAAGAATTTCTTGGTCTACTACATATGCCATATGTTTATTGTAGACCACAATAATTTTGGGTTTTAGGTTTCCTGACTGATGCTATCAGTTTTATTTGATGTTACACATATTACTCTGCAAATACATTCTGCGTTTATCTTTTTAGTATTAAGTGTCAATCCATTTCTAAAATATATGGCTGTATCTCAGCATTTCATTTCTTCTATTGATGATGCCAAGGATATTACTTATGAATAGCTTGTTCTACACGAATTGATCATCTTATAATCCAGAAGAACATGGGAAAGATCTGTGACATGTAGTAATTTTTCTTATAAAGTTTATGAGCTTTTTCACTTACACAATGAGCCAATAACTTTCCCTTTAAATTTGAATCATACATATTGTTATGTCTAAATTGTTATGTGCTGTATTTAAACACTGAAACATTCTTCCTCTTATTATTTTCTGCAATCTGGGGAGTTTTTCTTAGCCTTTTTTCAATGGTCTTTAAATCGTAAATATTTTTAACATTATTTAAAAGTTTGTTTAGCATAATTTAGCATGTGCCATGAGTCCACTCTCAGAACGAGGACAGAGCTCAATAAAATTCATATTGTTATTTATACAGGTACCCAAGGCCTAAATCAACAACGTCCAAAACCATTCTCTCTTGGTTTCAACAAAATTCATGGACTTGATCTGATGTTACTGTTAGACAAATGAAATAAATCACATGCCCCATGAAAAAAATTAACCCAAAGAATTTCAGAATTCAGTTTGTTGACAGCCATTAGGATTATACATTCCTTCCCCCCAAATATTATGCTGCACTTGTTCAGCACAGTGACTTATCTCTTTCATTAAAACATTTAGAATTTTGTTAGTGATGGAAAAACTGAAAAATATCATACTCCGTTTCTGTATCATGAAATTCCAACTTCAAACCAACATATCCCACAAAGGATAAAATATTTGCAGCATTGTTTTCTTCTAGAAGTCTTATTCAAGAAACAAATTTTTATTTATGCAACATATCATCACTTTTATTTACAACATTTTTATCCATCAACATTACCAAATTTCATCTCACTGACCAAAGAGGATGAAATCCTCTTGTCAAGGGGACCCAGTCTGAGCATATAAAGAAAGGGAAACTTGTTTCAGAATGGGGATAGGAAAATCAGTGGTTTAAAAGTTGCACCATAGCTGTAACAAAGATTTTATATATCTGTAATGCAGCAGTCATACTAAAAAGAGTATTTTGGGGGGGAGGGGGGAGATAAAGACGAAATGAAAAAAATACTTAGCAAAGCACATTTTATTTTAAAAATGATTAAGCATTTTATTTTAAATTTTACAAATGACTCTTTATTTGAGTGATTTGCTTGGTAATAACTCAAAATATCAGTCAGAGTGATAAAACTTTTAAAGAAGATAAAACTTCACATAGCAATAAAAACAGCAATATGATTATAAAATTCTAGTTATAGAAAGGGGGAAAAGGAAACAAGGAAATAGTTACCTAAATTTTGATTTTCACAAACAGCAAACTGCACAGAAGTAGGAACAACTTGTGACTTTGATGTAAAATGTGGCTGTGTTAAAAAATAATTTATTATTTTCCATTGTCAAAAGAAATTCATAAAAATAAAACTACACAAATGAAAGCCTTGAGAAATATTAGTTAAAATTAGATAAGCATTAGATAAAATTAGACCTTCTTGCTTGTCATCTTAAGATAGTTAATTTTTTTTTTTTTTGGCTGTTGAAAAATAACTAAAAAAAGTTATAATATATAGTTATATTATAATAGATACTACACTATAATTAAACTAGTTACATTATAATAGATACTACCTTACCAATATAACACTATATTTCAGAGAAAAAAATCATTTAATCTTATGAATAATTTCTTTAATAATAAAAATAAATTTGATTATTTTTCATATTGTTCTGATTAATATTCCTAGTCACTGTTATATGAAAGATTCACTTAGTTTTATTTCATAATATATGGGATCACTGAAAAAGAACATCAGGATTTTAAAAACTATTAATATACTGAAATGATTCAACTGTCAAAATATGGTGAAACAACAAAAGGTTTTATACATTGGGGACAAAAATCTGAATTAAAAAAAGGTTTTCTAATGCCTGATTTAATTTAACTGATTACGGCAAATCCCATGAAGACTACTAAACTATAGGGAAGGATCCTTTGTGGAGAACATTCTATGGGAAACTAACTCGTATTTCTATTATATATAGGGAAAATCATAAAAATGACCATGCATTCAGCCCATTCACTGGTATTCAAGTCTATATTGAACTACGAATGCTTTGCAGCCTTATTCACTTGGCCACTGGTAGGTCCTACCTAGTATCTGGATTGAGAAAAATGGACCAATCAAATCAATGGAAGGAAGTCCTTATTTTACCTACCACAGGAGAACAGTATGGGACAGTTATATCTTATCCTCAAGGTCTTATTTTGTGGAATTATCATCATACACTTTTGTTTGAGAAATAAGCCCCAAACAGTATATAACAAGATAAGATCTATGATCTCCAACACTGAAGATAAAAGACACACAATTATCACAATTGTAACTCCTTAATCCAAGCTTTCAACGATATGAAATACAACTTTAAGATCTGTTTATTTTAAAATTTATTTAAGACAAACAGAACAAATAATGAAACCTATTAATATAAAATCTTTGGATATGTTTAGGTATTTAAACATTTGAATCACTTAACCCTCTGTAGTATATTTTTAATAATATACTATATATACTAT
>KK119796.1:453002-484803 GCA_000611955.2 Stegodyphus mimosarum
CGAAAGCCAATGATCATGCCCTTTTGGAAGTCGGATAAATCGCTTCGTTTCTGCATTACGCCAACGATTGAAATGTTTTCCGAAGCCCTCACACACCCTTTATATACGCTCAACTGCACTGTGCTGCCACCTGCCTTCTGTGATTGGTTATTTAACTCTGACATGGAAAGTACGTGGTGGTCACATTAATGTGACTGGACTGTGTATAATATATATATAATATAAACATTTTTAGGAATCTTGTATTTTCTTGAATTAAACTGTTAAGATTTTAAATTTAATTAATCCCAGAAGATGACACTTGAAAAGATAGCATAATAATAAGTAATATTAAGCTACCATATCAGTATTATGGTAGATGTGACAGAATAGTTAAAATTTCTTTTAAATAAAAATAGAGTCAAATTGCAGGATTCAGACTATTTACAAATTCTTAGAAAACAGATATTTATAATTAAAGGTCACTAATTTAAATGACTAGATAAATAAAATAATACTGGCATTTACTATCCAAAACACACACACAAGACACATGGAAATATCAAAACAATTGGCAAATGTTGGATTAAAAAAGTCATAAAATACTGAAAATGTACCATACATTTACATGAATACGGAAGTAATGGCAATAACAATAGTGCTAAGACACATTCTGCAATATATAAATTATTCTGTGATTATTTTCAAGTAACACAAAGTGTAAACAAATCAAGTAAGAATTATTCAAGAAAATGCTACACATCAGCATAAGTCACAGAAAACAAACACACTCATGTTACCTATTAGAAAAGGAAATTTGTGAAAAATTAAGTTGTCTGAAGACCATAAAATACTATGATTGGAAATTAAGCCATTAACTACCAGGAGAATATCTCTTCAGTTATACTGCAGAATGCAATCTGTTTGACAACTGGTGATATCTTCAGAAAAAATTCAGTACGCTGAAATATTAAATTAAATACAGAGTAATGAAAACTATTAATGAAGAAAGAATTTTTTACGCTGTATACAAATTACATGTTTCTTAATCTATTCCCCATGGGAAAGTTTTGACAGCTAACATCTTAAAAGATAAGTAGTTACATTTCTATCTCTTTTTGTTTGGCATGAAGAACAAACACATTGTTATGTATCATACTGTTTTATTAGGATCCCTTTCTTAACGTTAAGATAAGGAACAAGAGGAAATTAAAATAAACTGTTTTCTTTTCTTCTGTCCCTTTTCAGTCAGCTCTGAATATCAGTGAAGATCAAGGAAAATAAATTATGCATACAGAGCTTAAAAAGCTTCTACGGAGGGGGGGGGGGAGAACTACACTAGCCAGCACTTTTTCCAGATTTATTCTTTTAGGATGTTACATACTTGGTCAATAAATAGGCCTAAATAAGTTAAAACAGAATTTTAAGGATCGTCCTGTTTTATAAATATACGTATAATAAGACATATTAGCAAGAGAAGTTATCTTAACACTCAGGAATTTAATTTTGCACCTAAAGTTTTTGGAAGAACATAAAACTCAGTGTATGATTTCAGACTATCCTGGATTCCATACTACAATACTGTAAAATACTCTTCTAAAAGACTGGCCATAAATATAGCTCACAGACAGTGCTATAAGTACTGGCCAGGGTTCACTTGAAAGAGGGCTCAAAATGCTGTTCAAGAGAAATTATACTTTTAAATTTTGAAATCTTTCTGCCTTTTTACTACACAGTTTGCAATTAGATTTGCCTTACTTAGTCCCTAGATATCTCTGCTCACCAATATGAACATTCAAAGAACTGATTGATGGCAGAACTGACTGATGTTTTCACCATGCCTATGTTAGGTTACAGTGTGAATACAGTAATGTAGTCACTGTACTTGTGTTTTTGCACATATGTATTTGTAAAAACAGGAAAGAATGCAAATAATAATATTATCTAATTACAATATTTTAAAGATTTTATTACCAGATATGAGATGAACATACTTGGATAACCTTGCCAATTTCGTGATGATGGGTTTTGCTATCTCTGTAGAATTAATGTAAAAGTCAAGAGGTAAAGGTAAAAGGTGTAGAAGGTAATTTTCACTTTGTATTTGTATAGCAACTAACTATACTTTGTATCTGTATTGGATTTGATTTGCAATGTCTTTATGTAATTGTAGACTATTTTGTTTGGTACATTTTAATTTAAGCTTTATAGTTCAATAACTAACTTCATATGCAACACATTTTTAGGTTTTTATTATTTTCTGCAACATGTTTCGTTGGGATAAACATGGCAATATAAGATACAAGGGCATCCAAGCAAAAGATATTTTGCCATGGGCTTGCATTCACTTTATAATAATTGTTAGCATACAGTTTGCAGTATTTTATGACAGTTTTATACTTCTACAGGTAACATGTTAAAAATGACATTTTTATTTAGTTCTAGTTTAAAAGTGTCTACGCAAATGTTGGGTGCAAAGAGAAATATAAGAAAACAAAAATTAGAAGAATGTAAGTCAGTGTTGCAACAATTTGTTGAATGGCAAAGAACAAAAACATGAGTGAATGGAGGAAATGAGGAAGAGGTCAAATCTACCAAGCTGATATTACACTACATTTGATAGCTATTCCTTGAATGTATGAAAATTCTCAGAGAAGCAAAAACAAGTAATAACCATGCCACTGCAAGAATAAAAATCTACTGCTTCACAAGACATTTTATTACAGTTGCTAATAATTCAAAAGAGAATATGCTTGCACAAAGTATTGTCTCACAAATCAACAATATCATACAAAATATGTACTCTACTGTTTCAGAAGAAATACTGCTAAATTACAACTCCATTCTTGGCCTGCTAATACAAATAAATTAATGTATTTCCTCAAATCCAGATAAAATCCAAATTCTGGCAACAACATTAACATTGCTATATTGAAATCAGATGATTCAGGGCAAAAATTTACAAAGGAAAGGTTTTACATTAAACAAAGTAATTGACAGACTGTTAAAAAGAAAATGGATTTTATATTCTATTAATCAAAATATCATGTTTTGCTTTCCTTCCATGTTTTTTGGACACAAATTGAATAATCATTCAGACCAACATAAAGGATTTCATGATTGGATGCATTTTTGTCTGGTTATTTCCCAACAAGAAAATTCTCTGAAACATCAAAATTTCCATGTGAAATGAAAAGTGATGAAAAAGACACTCGATGCTATTCTACTCGGTGCCAAAAATAACATTGCTGTTAAAGGTTCAAATGAAATTATTACAGATTCAAATTGTGGCATTTTTAAAAATTTGATTGCATTTGCTAACAATTAATACTAATTTAAAGGAATATTTTTAAAAACATAAAAACAGTTTAGGCTCTTACTTCTCACCCACTATTCAAAACGAAATAATAAAATTAGTTGGAGACAAAACTAGAAATGAAATCATATACAGAATTAAGAAAGCATTATACTACACCATTTTACTCAACTGCATCCCAGATGTTTCAGGAAAAGAGCAAATTAGGCAGATCATAAGATATGTCCATGTTGACTGTCAAGAATAAGGTAATGATGGAAGAAACTTCCTCAAGTTTATTCAGTTCCATGGGGGAAGAAAAAAGAAAAAAAAAGAAAAAAGTTTATTGACTGAAATTTTAAATAGACTATATTTGATTTGTTTGATTATGGCAAAGTGCTCAAGGGCTATCTGCCTCAGGGTAAGGACGCCTTCAAGGAGGACTTTCATTGGTAAATGGCTCATATACATGTTACACATGGGGAAAACCATGAAAATGCCCATGCAGCCAGGCTATTCATCAAGATTCAAACCCCAGACTGAACTATCAGTGTTCAGGAATGTTTACATTTGACCACTGGTTGGGCCTTTAAATAAATTAGATGTTGATAAATTTGATATTCAGGATTGCAAAAGGCAAGTATTTTATAATGGTGCTAATATGTTTGGCAAATATAAAGGAATAAGTGCACACAGTTTGAAAAGTAATAATTTAGCAATATTTGTTCTTTGCACAGCACAAATTTAGCTGGTATCATGCTGCATCTAGAACTCTAGTAATGACATTTTTTTTTGGTTGTAGTGTGGTTCATTTTCAGATGGAGTTCATAAAACTCAATAGATATTATCATCTTCTGACAGCAAAAAAATAGATGAACCTTATGGCTGTAAGGAATGAGATTTTCGATCCTTCAAACCAATTTTGTATTCGTAATCCTTTATTTTCATTACAGGATTCTTTCTTCAGTGATATTTCACAATTGAGTTACCAGTAAAGCACAATTTTCTCTTGTGGTCGAGCAAATTTTCCATTATGAATGACGCTTTGAAAAAATTCTATTGCAGACTTTTTGTCCTCAGGGGATTCCCAAAATTGCTAGATCCATAAGTATTATCAAAAAATTCAAAAACCAGTATTTTAATGGCAACTTAAAAGTTACAATTATCTAAATTTACAAGCAGTCAAAATTCACACACATTTACAGAAATGTAAATTTACACACAATTTGTGATTAAACAGGCATGTTTGCAGATTTGGTGCTTTCATGCATATGTTTTTGTGCAGTTTCATACGGTCCTGATAACATATATGTATCAATAAATCTCAATCATGAAATCATCGTATCAATTAATCATGAAAAGATATATGCACAAATCAACAATAAAAACAGTATGAAAAATAATCTATAATTGTTAAATGTAAATTATAGTATTATTTTCAAATATAATTATGATGATTTATTTTATCACATACTGAATTAAAATTCCTTAAATTTTAAATACAATATTTAACACAAAGTGATAATGATTTGGACACTGTTATTAATTTTCAAATTAAAATACAAAAGTTCAATAAAAATTTTTCCTTGAAAAGTTATACATAATTTAATTTTGCTTCAGAGTTACCATAAAAATCTTATTTCACATCAAACATATAAATCATTCACTAAGAATAAAAATGCAATTAAAAATTTCAGAAGCAATGTAAACCTTTATTTAATACTATTTCCAGAATATATAATAATAACTAAAAAAGAATAAAATAATTCTTCTTTATTAAATTCATTATTTACATTTTTTCATAAAGTGGAAGAAATTATTTTTCAAGATTTCCAAATAAATAATTTATATGAAAAAATTTACAACTATTATTGAGGCTCCATAGTTTCAGTTCTACACCCTAGTATCTCTAGAAATAAATTCTTAAATAAAAAAGTAAAGGAAGGCATTTTTAAATTAGAAGTTTAATGTTCTACAACTAAGGAATTTCATTATATAAGCTAAAAATGACATTAATCAAACATATCTTTAAAAAATTTCAAAAATGAAAAAATTACCTGTGGATAACTTGAATCAAATGAATCCTCTAATATTCCAATATCTGACAGGGGAGATGAAATTTCATTCTGACTAAAAAGTGGAGACAACCTAGTGGGTGCAGATGAATTATAAACATCACATGTTTCTTTGGTAAAATCTGTAGGAGAAAGGATTTCAGAAGACAGCCTTTTAAAGTCCAAATTATTGAACCGATTTTCGGATATCCCATTTTGGAACAGTTTTGTATGATGTTCATTAGATGTTGGATGAGGTGGAGAAGAATTGGACATAATAGGTTTGAAAGACTCAGCAGATGAATATCGTCTTTGAGATGAAACAGGAAATTTAGGAATGGACTGATTTCCTGAAGCTCTATTTCTTCTTAATGAATCTAATAATTCATTACTGGCTACATTATTAAAATTCTCAATACGAGGGTTTGCATGTTCATCTAACTTGTTTTTCAGACATTTTGGAGTCGATTCTTTTGCCTAAAAGATAAAAATTATTTCTATGTTGAAATATTTATTCTAAAAAATAATCAATCTGAAAAGAATTATACAATTGTAATTTAAATACACTGCTCGACAATTGCTAAGGAACAACCGCTTTATGCAAAGTAGCATTCTTGGCAGCCAAACATTAACAGTAAAATCAAGTGCAGAGGGCTTGGAGAGCAGAACTCTGTTATCTGTATAAAAAGCACTGCACACAAGCTCTTCATTCATTCGAAAATTCATGCTGTTAGATGTTTGACCAAAAGAGTGCCATATGTTACTGAACTTATTTTTGTGAAATTCAGTGTAGTGTTGCAATAATTAAGTGTCCGCAAGACATCATTTAAGTGATTAATTCAGTGGTGGATGAGCAGTTAGATGGCTGGAAGCAGGTCAAAGTATTATCACCATGATCACTAATGGCAATGTTAAAAAGTGTCATCTCATGATTAAAAAAGGCCACTGAGCATGAAAATACTATGTGAAAGTATGCCAGTGGTCATGTTAGAAACACCACACCTTAAGAGGATTGATATGTATCCCTAGTGGCAAAAAGGAACAGAAATGTTACTCCAAGTCAGATAGCTGCAGACCTTGCAGCTTCTATCAGTACACATGTGTCTGCTAGAACCATCTTACAGCGATTAAATGCAGTTGGACTGTATGCGTGGAAGCCTGTTTGATGTATCACACTTGAACCATGCTATCGTCAACAAAGATTATGTTGGTGTAAGGAACATACTGATTGGGGTCACCTACAGTGGTCCAGAGTGATGTTCTCTGACAAATACCGTTACACTGCAATGAATGATTCTGTCCACCAGTAAGTGAGGAGAGAGAGGAGAACATGTTATGTACAACAGTATGTCCATGAATGTGATTGGTATGGCCCAGAATGCTGGTGTGGGCAGGAATCCTGCACAATGGCAGAATACTGCCTTGACAGCTTTGAGTGAGGTAGCATAAAATCACAGTAGTATTGCACAGAGATTATTCTGGATCATGTTTGTCTTTTTAGGGATGCGGTAGGTCCACACTTGGACGACAATGTGAGACCACACAGGAGCACTGAGGTATTGGACATGCTAGAGAATGAAGATATTGTCCCTATGCAATGGCCTACTTACTCCTCAGACCTAAATCCTATACAGCATGCCTGGGATGCCCTTGGTAGATGTGTTTCGCAATGAAGACTCCTTTCCCAAAACGTGCAAGAGCTGAAAATCACCTTGAGAGAGGAATGGAACAATATCCCCTAAGGACTGCTCGATAGTTTATGGAAAGCATGAATACCAGATGCAAAATGTGGTGTCCAAGGTATCACACATCTTACTGAGGTACACATATCTGTTCTATTCTGACAAGAAGACCCAAATTTCATGGCTGTTTGGAAATCGTCCAAGCAGCATCTTTTTGCTTTTAATTTTCTTACTTCTCAACATGGAGATATCTATACGATTTTGCATAATAAAAAATGCAAACTGTCTTTACAAAATATGTACTTCGTTTCATTTCTTCAATCAATCTATTATGAATTATTCCAAAAATGTAACTGTTCCTTAGCAGTTGTCAAGCAGTGTATATGTAGGTTGAACGAAAATTTTTAAAACCGATTATTTTATTCAGAACCAGGTAATTTTACACAATCTGTACTTTTCTCCTTTTCAAAACAGAGTCTTTCATACTGAATTCCATTCTTTGCAATATTTTAAAAAATAATTCAAAAACATGAAACAGTTTTTTGATAGTTCTTTTGCAACTAAGAATATTACTCTACACACTATTTAAAATGTGCATGGCATTTGCATCAAAATGTTTATCATAGTTATGCCAAAAGGGATACAGAACACATGAGAATAGAATTATTTTAGCAAAGCACTTAAGTCTTATCTCTTTCAGAATGTTTCTTCTCTGCCCTCTTCTTTTTTTAAGAAAATGGCTTATATTTATGTTACATATCAAGAAAATATTAAAAAATATGGTAATGTAGATAATCTTTCAAGCTGGGAATTTTAAAATTAATATGGAACTACTACTGTTTGCTAATACTAACCACCAGATCACCACTTGTACCAGGTAATAAGACAAATTGAATAACCATAAATAAATAAGCCTACTGCAGAAAATCCATTATTAACATCTTCACGATTGCATGTCACTGAACTAAAAGCCCTCTGCAGATGGGTGTGTCATACATGCGTCAGTCCCAAATGTCGCTAGTAGTTGGGTGATGCACTGGTACATCGCTACTTGCACCGATCTTCCAGACAGGTGTTGCATGTATACATTCTCAAACATACACATTCTTTTAGAATTTTTTTAATCACTAGATGGCACTCCATGTCTACTACAGTTAGCTTATTTGAATATATACATTGTTGACCTTTCAGCCATGAAGTACTTTCTGATTCTGGTGATTTGTTTAGATGTACAAGCAGATGACATAAAGTAACCAAAACCGAGCTACGCGCAGTTGGCTTCACGTGATATAAACATTGAACAAATTCTGATGCTTCAAATTTGTTTTTTACCTATGGAAAGACTGGGAGTGAAGCTGTGGTTTTAAAAACTCTGGTTTGTATTCAGTTTGCATCTGCTTTAGATAGCAGACGTAAGTTTTTTGAACTGGGTAATAGAGTTAAACTAATAATGTGGTGTCTAAGAGAAAGAAGTTTGCAATGAAAGAAGAGTATATTCGAATTGTAAAGCACATGAGTGTTCATTCGAGCTCATGAGTGACTATTTTGACACTGAAAACTCTAGATTTAAGTGAGAATAGCGATTGTAATACCGAAATTTTCTCACAGACAGAATTGGAAGTTTATTTTGCTTTTACCTCACAATCCAGGTGAACAATGGCTACTCAGTCATGAACTCGATCTGTTAAGTAACTGAAGCCTTATGAATTAAAGAGAATTGCAGAAGTAAACTTAACACAAACTTATGTAAATGAAATTGATTTTTTCACTATTTTTTCCCAATAATTAATGAGCATAATAGTTGAAGAAACTAATAATTTCTATGAACAAAAGATGAGTGAAAATTCACCTTCATCCAAAATCAACATACTTCTGTAGATGTGCCTAAAATGAGGGGATTCCTAAGATAACTATTCTGCTGGGATAGAATATAAAAAATTCGACCTGAAAATCTGTTTCATAACTAATGAAATGACAGTGCTTAGATTATCACATACTGTCTCCTTTCTGAATCATTTATGTTATAATATTTGATCATGTATTTTATTATTTTTTATTTATACTTAAGTTAGGTTACTATATTATGGCAAAGCACATGGGGGCTATCTGCCTAAGGAGAGGGATGCCTTTGTGGAGGACTTTCTAAGGGAAACTGGCTCATATACACGTTACACATGGAGAAAACCATGAAAACACCCATGCAGCCAGCCCGTTCACGGGATTCGAACCTCGGACTGAACTACCAGTGTTCAGCGTCTTTACCGCTCGGCAGCTGGAGGGCTTATTGATACTTAAAGATAGAGATTTAAGTAAGTTTTTACAACATTTCATCAAGATGAGTCAAATATTTTATTTTGCATTTAGATTTTAATTAAAATTTTTTCAGAATTTCTTGATATTCTGTATTTATGCTTATATTAGTGTTAGATACCATTACAGAAAAAATCAAAACAATTGATAAAAAAAGTAATTTTAATTAATTTTTTAAAAAAGTTAGGCTTACTGACATGAAATATCATGTCTTTTGAGATTGTACTATTGCAACAACACACCGTCTCCAAGGTGAGTTGCGCTAAGTGGCATACTGTCTTGTAAGAGGATTAACTGCTGATGCATATATGATGCACCCGTCCTGAAGGGGTTAAACAACAAATGAAAAGATCTAAAAGAACGTAAAATAAGCAGCAAATACAGATTTTAATCAAGTACTCCATATACACAGAAACATCTACAAAAAGACACCAATTGCAAATATTTATTTCACTCCAAATAACTTTAAGGAATAGGAAGAGATTCAACTTGGTCCAGTTGCAATCAAAAGGTACAACAAGGAACTTCTACACTAATTCCAAGGCTCCTAGTTAAAACACACATTAACACTCCTGACAATAAATAATTCTTATATATTATGAGAATAAAATTTCAGAGTAGATATTTTTTTTTCAAGGGTATGGTAGCATTCAAGAAATGTATGAAATGCCTATGCCTTCTAAAGGAAACTTTGAGAAACACACTACATATCTAGGAGCCTTTTAAAAGATGATAATTTGTTGAACTTTTATTATTACATATTTTATTTTACAACAAACAGACAGAAATTAATATTTTTACATAAATTTACATTTAAAACACTTTAATGATTTATGTTTTATTAAAAAATACATATTATTATGAATAAAAGTAATATTTCTAATTCATTAGGTACTCAAGGTTATACAGTTCTTCGAAAAAAATGTATATATAGGTAATTAGTTACACACAAACCATATATTCTTCATGAGCTTGAGATAACAATGCTATAATGTCTTGAGCAACATCTTGTTTTGGTTTTGTTTCACTTTCTGATGCACATCTTTGTCTCTTAGGTGTTGAGACCTGTTTCAAGACTATTCTAGAAAATGAAATTATATGAAAAAATCAGCATCACGCTACATAAATAAATATTTCTAGCAACCTTCATAACTGCAATTAAATATTAATTACAATCATTCTGTGAATTTAAAATTAATTATGGTGTATTATTTTCTTACGTTTGCATCCTTTTTGTAATTCTTCGAAGATCTCCATGTTCATAAAACCATGAACCTATAATTTCTCCTAGAGGTTAAAGACAAAATATAATTACCTGTACAGTGATATGAAACATTATCTTACTCCAATTATATTATACATTCAGTAAAAATGACAATACATTCAGAAATATTTCAATGAGGGGAAGTTATTGGAATATGGTAAAGCACATGAGGACTACCTGTTGAAGCCAGGTCAATTTACTTTTTTAATTTTTCAAAACTTTTTGTGGTTTGTTTCTTCAGTTTGCCATTGCACTGCATAGACCTCATCCATGCAGTTCAACGGCAAACTGAAGAAACATCAGAATATATGTAATCATGATTATGTTTGCTGTTTTCAGCTTTTCAAAATCATTCTTCGTATCATTTTGGTACACTGCGAAAAAAAAAAAACTTAGAGGTTTCAGATTTTAAATTACATCCAAAGGAGCATTTTTTAATGTTTCGTGTGTTACCTTTATTAAATATCATGTTCTTCGCACTTAAACCATAAAATTCAGTTCAACAGCAATATCGCAAAATAATTTTAAAATGAGTATATCTTTAGAATTTCTAATACACAGTTCCGCGTACTTTAGGTAAAAAGCCCCCCCCCCGTAGAGAGTACCAGAGATCAGTTGCATCCCTACATGGCATCTGTCTCCTCAACTGGAAATGGAATCTCCCAGCAGGATAATGCCCCATGTCACAAGGCTCGAATTGTGTTGGAGTGGTTCAAGAAGCATAAGGATGAATCCCAATTAATGACCTGGCCGCCTAACTAGCTGGATTTTAACCCAATAGAGCCCATTTTGGGTGTCATAGTGCGACAGCTCAGAGCTCAAACATCACCATGCCAAAATATCTCGACTTTGCATGACCACTGCTTAGACATTTGGTACAACCTGCGTCCAATCATCATTTGTGGCATCCATGCCAAGGTGAGTTGCAGCTGTTTTACAGGCTAAAGGTTACACGACACATAATTCAGTAGGTGGTTATAATGTTTTGGATCTCCAGTGTATATTTTTATGTACGCTCATTTGATTCATCATGATAAGAAGATAAATTAATGAAAAATATATTTTGAAATTTGTTCTCTTCAGTTTCATAGACAGAATGAATATTACCAATTATCTACTTTAAAATCAAATTTAAAAATAAATGTCAGATTCTTGCGATTATAATCAGTCTGAAAACCAAATTATATCAAAGACCTAGCTCTAATTCCTAATGTTATTTGGTGGTAATTTCATATCACGTCAGACAGCACTGGCTGTTCAACAATTTTTAAACACAAAAATGTCTGATTTCTTTTTGGTAATTATCACACCATACTGGTATTCAAAACAAGCATTATTCTTAATGTATTTCTTTTAATTTTATGTCATATTCACAATATTTTCCAGGCTGCTACCACTTTTTGTAAATTTTAAGGCCTTCAGAATCTAAAATATCAGACTTTCTATTTGTCCTATCAACATGTATTAAAAAGCAATTTATTGATAAAGTACAGGTAACAAAACTGCTATTAAGGATTTTCATCAAGCATAATTCTAAATGGAGCAATCTTAGATTAAATATACATAGAAATATAGAAAATTACCTAAAGATAGATATATCTTGCACAAAAAAGGAGATACAGTTCTATATCTTCCATTCTATTGTGCCGCTTGATGGAACTTAACTTTCGTTTTTCATGGCTCGAAAGTACAACTTAGGATATATATTAGATTTCTATATAACATTGTTCTAACATAGGTATTCTGACATGAAATTGGACTTTTTCTGAAATGACATGCCTATTTTTTTCCCCATATTTTGATTCTATGACTCAAATTATGCCAAAGTGTAAAGTTTTGTAAAAAACACACAAGCTGTTTTTAAAAATTGTCTTAAAATTCTAGCTCCTAAACGTTAGTTAAATTTGGTATATATTTATTAATATCTTTTTATTAAACTCACTTGATTCCTTCTTTCACAATTTGAAATTTAGGTTCAATCCAAACAAAATTTGCAGATATTTCTGATTTATCAGGTTTTAACAAAAGTTTCCAAACCGACGCAAATATCGTCTGCGCAAACAGTTCACGTTACAGTGTTTAATCATATTTTACCAACGACTTTTTGCATTTGACAGAAAGGGACTTGCTTTAGAACACTACGTTGTGAAATATGTATAAAAAAATCGTTATCATTAAGTACATGTCTCAAATGGAACTATCACGCTATCAGATTAGAACCATCATTTCTTTTTTGTTCTGCTGCAAAAAGTCGTCTACAGAATGTCACTAAATCATTTGTACAGCTTTAGATACTAATGCTGTATCATATGACACTGTAAAAAAGTTTACCGAAAGTTCAAAAACAAGGACTGTGGCATTCAAGACGCAGAGTGCTCTTGCCAGCCTGCAGAAATTGATGAGGCCCGCCTGCGAGAACTTGTGGAAGAAGATCAGTATGCAACCAATGGAAAGCTTGCTAAGGAGTTAGACGTTAGTACCATGTCCATTAGTCACTATGTATCGCATAAAGTTCAATCGCTGAGTGCCGCATGAACTGAATCAAGCAGATAAGGACAGACGTGTTTGGGCCTGCACTAATATGCTCAAATAACAACACAAGGACAAAATTCTGGACCGGATCATCATTTGTGATGAAAAGCGAATTTACTTCAACAACACGGGCCGAAAAGCGCGTTGGTCTGCGCCCGGTAAGCCTGTCGGCAAGGTCACAAAGTAATTTGACTAACAAAAAGATCATGCTTTCTATCTGGTGGGTTTGCCGTGGTATTATCCACAAAGAGAATCTTGAAAAAGGTAAAACCCTTGACAGTAAGGTGTACAGCGAGATGTTAGTCCATGTTGACACTGCTATCAATGAAAAACATCGAACCGAGTTCCGAAGCAAAAAGGTAAAGTTCCATCAAGATAACATACCATATGCATTTACATTCACCAACTGACTTTGCTGATACTCGAATGGAATCTTTTGCCACCCCCACCACATAGTCCGGACATCGCTTCTTCGAATTTCTACCTTTTTTCACACCTGCACCTATATCTTGGTGGTGCTATCTCCCATTCTGCACAGGATGTCCGAAAGGAGGTTGGTTTGTTTTCGGACTTGCAGCCACCAAGTTCCTGAATCGAAGGCTTTGAAAAACTACCAAAACGTTCGCAGAAAACCATATATATATATATATATATATATATATATACCCACCCTGTTACTCCACTCAGGAAGCTCACTTTTTTTTAATTCTTATGTGATGGTAAACTCTGCATTTTTTTTTCCTTTAAAAATGATTAAATTATATTGTTCTTATCCTAACCTAAACCTTCCGGTTTAGGTTTTTATGGCTTTAGTTAATTTGCATATAATAGTTGTAGAATTACCAACAATTTAAAAGTTGTTTAAGTGCGGCTACGCCACTTTTTTTTTTTTTTAAACCAAAGCAGCCATATTTGTTTACCTTTGAAACTTCGCAGAATAGCATTAAGTATTTCTGTCCCTTCAGTGTCTTTTTGCTGAATGGTACCATACGGAAACTTTTAATTTTGTGCACCGAAAAATTTACCTTCTTTCTTGCTGGTCAAATTGCTTGTTTTTGCGTAGAAACTGTAATTTTAATTGTAATTTTTTTTTAAAAACTGATTTATCTGTATTTAGTGTTCTATGTTTTTCTATAGCTATCAATTTTTAATGAAAATATTTTGAGTTTTTGTGTATTTTTCCTTGCCGCGAAGTGAGAACTGAATTAATTGAATGAGATATATATCTCTAACGAATATCGGCATGTCATTTCAGAAAAAGTCCGATTTTTTGTCTACCTCTGCTAGAACAATGTTATACATACACTGGTGTGCATAAATTAAGGACGAAGTCGAAAAATTAGCATATCAGCTGAACGAAGAGGCACAGCGGACAGAAAGACCAATCGGGAGATTAAGTAAGGTGATGTATGGTAGCACATGCGCAGATATGCAGGTAGACGTAATGGGGGAGTGTCTGAGTAGTATAAAGCATGTTGTCGGTGTAAGACCAGTATTTCTGGCAAAGAGATTGCACGCCGTATAGCAGTTAAAATCACACCGAGTTGCTGCCTCAGCAAGAAATGGCGAATAATCAATCTGTTAGATGACATCTGGATGCTTTTACCCGAGGTCGAATCATTGGGAAATTGGAGGAAGGCCGCAGTGTGACAAGTGTGGCAGCAGAGTTCAGAATTGCTCACAGCATCGTTTCACGACTTTGGAGATAATTTCAAACTACAGGAACAGCTATCCGGGGGTTTAGTAGTGGTCGTCCACGAGGAACCCCACCTGCAGATGACCGGTATATTGCCTTACAGGCCAGAAGAAACAGGCGGCAGACAGCGGGAGAAATCGCTAGACACACGACACAGGCGACTGGACGACCGATATCGCGTTTTACCGTGGTCAGAAGACTGCACGGTGGTGGTCTGTTTGCACGACGCCCTGTACGGTGTGTACCTCTAACGCCTGCCCATCGGAGAAGGCGTTCTCTGTGGTGCCGGGAACACCGGAATTGGAGAGACAATGAATGGGGACGAGTACTCTTTACAGATGAGAGCAGATTTAGTCTGAGTTGCGATTCTAGACACATATACATCTGGACAGAGCGGGGAACACGCAATAACCCCTTCAACATCATCAAAAGGGACTGTTTTGGAGGTCGCGGAGTTCTCGTTCGAGCAGACATAATGCTTGGTAGCCGGACCGACCTTCATATCTCCCAAGGAGGTTCGTCACCTGGGACTGCTATTGTAACGAGGTTCTTCTTCCTTACATGCGTCTTTTCACAAGGGCTATGGGTCCTCAGTTCCTGTTCATGGACGACAACGCTCCACCTCATCGCACAGTTACTGTCGAATAGCTGTTGGAGAGTGAAGATATTGAACACATGGATTGGTCGGCAAGGTCTCTGGATCTAAATCCCGTCAAGCATGTACGGAACTTACTAGAGAGACCCGTGGCAACACGTAACTTATCGCTAGCAACGATTCCGAAACTGCGATTTGTGCTACAAGAGGAACGAGCAGCAGTGTCTCTACAACTCATTAACAACCACATATCCAGCACGCACAAATGATGTGAAACCTGCCTAGCAGTCAGGGGAGATCATATCCCCTATTAAAGACCGGATGTTTCTTGCTGGACACCCATCACAGGGATGTTTCGGCCTTAAGTCGCATTGCGCACCATGCTACTTTTTCAATAAAGCTTCTTTTTATCCCTCTGATTTCTCTTTTAGTAAGTGTTGCTTACATTACTCATGTCCTTACGTATGGGGATCTTACGGTATTAAATGTGTTGATTTGGAAAGCTTTTGTACAAAGTTATATTGAAAAAACCGTCTCGTCCTTAATTTTTGCACACCAGTGTAAATCTAATATACATTCTAAGTCGCGCCTTCCAGGCATGAAAAACGAAAGTAATATTTTATCAATCGGCGCAGTAAAACGGAAGATATAGAACTGTGCCCTCCCTTTTTTTTATGCAAGACGTAAATTAGAGGTATTTCGGCAGGAAATGGTTTGCATTTATGTTAAACAAAGAAATATTCAAGAAAATCTTCTACAGAAAGCTTTTACAGGCACTAGAGACAGTGGTAGATTCTCTATTTTTAATAGCACGAATTCCTAAAATATTTCTAGTTCGTGAATCTATTCCTAAAATTAAATTGTAATCCGTATTTAGCAAATTTACCGCTATTTACTTAGTATAGCTAATCATTACATATTTAGATCAACAAGCTGCTAAATTATTTGAACTATAATACTGACTAGAAACAGGATTTAATTTTTAAAATCAGAAGTGCTGGAGCTCTATGGAAGGCCGACAGGAAGAAGGGAAAAATATATATAAATAAACTAATAAAAAATAAAATGACTAATAAAATTAAAATAATTAAATTAAAATCAAAATTCAATAAAATATAAAGATAAAAATTTAATAAATTATTAAATTCATGGCAAACAGTTAAATAAAAGAAATAAAATGTCAGTCTTTTATTTAGAGTTACGGCTGGACTTAAATTTCAGTCAGAAAATTAAGTTATAGTCTAGCCAGCGATTCTCAACCGGCGATACGCAAGAGATAAATAGATGGGTACACAAAGCAGCAGTATTTAAATACCCTAACAATCCTGCTTAAGTTTTTTCTATAACATGCGTAAATTTATGCGATATGAGCTTTGTTCAGGGTCAGTAGCCGCTCATAGATTTTAGCAAAATAATCTGTTCTTATTTTAAAATATTCTTTTAGCCACACACGAAACAAAATTTGTCATAAATGATGTTTTAAAGGAGTAATAGAAATGAATGTTGTATCTAATAGGAAATAAAAATAAGTTCCCATAAAAAGTAATAGTATCTCATTAATGCTTTTAGAGTTGATCGATTTATTGGCATGTCTACACTTTATGTCGCCACATTTTCTGTCTCATATTGCTCTATTTTCAATTAGAATAATCTTTTACGTCGATTTGCTGTCTCTAATAGCAGGTATTTTATCTTCTTGTTGCTTTGTATTCCTTACTTTTCTACGCGATTTGAGAATATCATCGTTTGATTTTGAAGTTTTTGAAGTACTCGTAATATATTGTACATTTAAATATTTGTGAAAAAATAATAAACCAAACCCAGATTTTCAAAATGGAAATATGGCTAGGATTGACTAAGCGGAAAAGTGATGATGGATCCAGAACAATCTACTAGCACTAAGAATACTGAAAAGAAAAATTGTTTATAGAAAATAATGATGAGAGTTACTTATAATTTAGGTTTACTTGGAATGAAGATGAAATAGACCCTCAACTTCAGTGTCTTGTTTGCAGTGAACTATTATCGAATCAAAGTATGAAACCATCGCTTCTTAAAAGACATCTTGAAAGCATGTCAATTTAAAGGATAAATCTGAAGAATATTTTAAGAGGAAATTCAAAAATAGTAAACAAGTAATGATAGGTTTTGTTACTTCAAATGAAAAAGCTTTGGAACCTAGTAAGCCTAAGAATTGCCAAGACTGGGCAGGCTCACAATATTAGAGGAAACCTTATATTACCAGCCAAAACAATTCCCGAAAACCCGAAAATCGTTGAATCACGCTGCGAAAATTGTTAATTTTATTAAAACCCGAAATTTAAATTCAAGAATATTTACGATTCAAGCCAAGAGATGGGCGGTGCACATAAACCGCTTTTGTCACATTTCTAAATAAGGTGATTGGTTATCCAGGACCAAAATTTTAAATCGTGTTTTTTTAACTTCGATCAGAAATTCAAATTTTCCTCTGCGATTCAAAATTTGAATTGCAAAAATGTTTATTTAGTGAATTATAGTTGGCACGTTTAGCATATTTTACTGATATTTTTAAAAAGTTAAGAGAATTAAATTTAAGATTACAAGGACAAATGATAATTTGTTCACCATTAGAGATAAAATAAATGAAATGATAAAAAATCTCGAGCTAATAATTAAAGAATTGGATAATAATATTTCAAGCTTTTTACACTTTTAGAAAGTTTTCTAATAATAATATAATTTGAAAACAAAAGAATTAACATCCGACATCAAAAATCACTATATTTCATTGATAAATAATTTCAACATGTATTTTCCCGAGGATTATAAAAAAGGAAAATTGGACTAGAAATCCATTTTGTTCAAATGTAGCTGAAATTTGATCTCGTTAAGGAAAATAACAATTGACAGAAATTTCCTGTGATCGAACTCTAACTGAAGATTTCATAATTAATGCACTTGTTAACTTTTCACTGAACCGAAAAAACGAATTCAAAGGCATTTTAAATAAAGCTATTAAATTTTTACTGCCATTTTGCACAACCTATTTGTATGAACAGGGATTTTCTTCCATGTTTTATTTGAAAAATAAATACAGATCAAAATTTAAAGTGGACCTTAATTTACGGTTAACAATAAGTGAAATATGACCAGACAAAGAAATAGATCTCACTTAAATAGGCTTAAATTTCACACTAAATTTAGAATTAAAGTATTATAACTTAAATTTTGATATTTAAAATGGTAACTAATTTTTAATCCAATGTAGTTGTGGTACTAAAGTTTTTCAGTTTTTGTTTAGATGGTGCGCGTTTGTCAAAAGGTTGCGAACCGCTGGTTTAGGCGGTCTCCGGCTTGAAGCCAGAGACCGGCTAGTAATAGGCAATTGAAGTCTAGTAGGTAATTCAAGCCTTGAATGTAAGATATAACGTACTATTTCAAGGGATGACAGAAATAAAAATCATTCTTTTTCCAGAACACCAGTGGAAAAAAGTAAAACGATTAAATTGTCACTAATGGGAATAGAAAGAATGCTAGACATAACATGAGAGTATGGAAGGAAATCATAATGGAAAAGTGCAGCTTCGAAAACAAAGGGAAAAGAGTCCTACTCTTTCTGATTGCGATGCCGTGCCCATACAATTCTAGCTGTCAAGCAGATTGCGAATGGGCAAGAAAAATTCCCTCGAATGCGATCCAATAACAATATGAGAACAAACATAAGGTCTGCACAAGTGACAATTTTTGTCCCCCACGTTTGGTTACATAGTTCAAGTGTACAGGAGGTCTGCAGAGAGAGGTCACTAACACTGGACGTGCACGACCAAGGTAATCACATTTAGTACTTTCGGGAACAAAACATTTTACCTGCTCTCATTGCACTATCTGGAGAATAAGCCGTTGACATGTGGATGGGGGCTTTTTTTCCCTTAACCTTTTGCAGAGGGCTGGGCATATATGTCTTGGACGTTCACTACTTTAAATGTGTCTCAATAAATTTCAGTAAATTATGAAGATTTAAAATTTACTCCTTAACACGTAGTAGGAAGTGTAAGACTCTGTAAATTTGTTTTCCCGCACCTTCATCTAAAAATAGCTGAAAGATTTGTCCCTATAGCCTACGGGAAAAGATTAAAAGTCTTAACTTCTCCATCCGTTTTTTCCCCTGAGAAAGACAGGCATGCATTCGGAAGCTATAATATATTTTAATGCATATTTATTTTTAAAATGATAAGCATATTTTAAAAAATTATTTTTAAGCTGCTGAAAATTTCTAATTCTAAATCAAAGCAAAAATATTCTCAAGACAGGTAAATTAAAAATATTCTTACCCTTAACTATTTAAAAGCAGAAATATTCTTAGTTGATGAATAAATTTTAAAATCTGAGAAAAAAATGTACTTAGAACTAGCAATAACTTACCAGCATGATTTTTGTATAAAAGATAAGGCTCTTGAAGCTGGAACTGCATATCACTGGTGATAGATTCGACAAAATTTGTTGTACTCATACGATTTACAATGATGAAACCATAATGAGGATAGGAAGACCTTCAGTTAAGAAAAGTAAGTTAAACATTTCAACATAAAATTATATAAATTACAGCAATATGCAATTAAATACATACAAGATCTCGAAACCTAAGCATAAAATACAGTCACTAAGAGGCGATTCTTGTAGCCAGAAAAAAGTGATCTATTATAACTAATGATCTGCTATCTAGAACTCTACGAACAGATTTTTTTTTTGTTCAAATGAACATTCAGATATGTAGAACGGAATTTATGAATAATAATTCTCAATGATTAATGTATTTTAACATATTTATATAATAATAAAAAATAATAAATACCATATTACTGCAAAGAACTATATTATAAAAGTTATTTTAGATTTATGGAATAACTACTGATAACTTTTTTTAAGGGGGAGGGGGCAGGTTATGCTTTTTGAAAAATTTTATCCATTGCTTTGGGAAGCTCCTTCTTCACTAAATTTCCTTCCCAAGGTAACAACTCTCTTTTGAGAAATCAGATGAAACAGGGAAAATCTAGAAACAATTTCTTCTCAAACTCAAAAACAAAAGCAATAACAACAGGAACTGCAATGAAAACTTGAAAAATGCATATTCCTACCATCCTACAAAAAAGAGTAGTTTACATCTGTTTTCCTTCTTGATTGGCAGATGCAAACTTATTTGATGAATTCCTAAGGAAAAGTGGGAATGCAGTTAGCAGTTGTAGTCTGTTAAAAAAAAGGGGGGAGGGGGGCAAAAAGAATGAATAATTTGTTCATATCACGTTTTGAATGGAATTGACAGCCAGTAAAAAGTGACTTAACAACAACTAGTGCGTATCAATGCTTGACTTAATAAAAGAAATTTATTCAGTTGACCTGCTAATGAAGATTGATTTTACTTAATTTTATATCATCGTAATTCATAATTTTAATTTTTACTTATATTTGTAAAAATTAAAATTATGAATCACAATGCTATAAAATTAATTACAATCAATTTGTGATTTATAATATTGTGATTATTTTAATTTTTTACCTGCTTTCACATTACAAGTGATATACAAAATGGATTTGATATACAGTACATGTTTTTACGTCATATATGACATATCATGGCTAAAAGTTGCAAATAGAAAATTCCTTTTGACAAATGAAATTTTAACATTTTGTTATACAAAACACATATTTTGAATATGTTTTTACGAATTACGCATCTCTTGCGGCCCATAAGAGATAATAGTTTTAATTATACGAAATAATAGAAGCATAATTTTAAAGGATATCATTTCTTTCATCATTTATAATGCAATTTACACGAACATATGGTTTATGCTTATAAAAGGAAGGAAGATAGGCAAGAGATCATACAAATATTTCCTTTTAAAATGTTGGATAACTATAAGTTCCAATACCTTAATCATCAAACACTTTATTATACCAAGTAGTAAAAGTGTGTATAACTAGAAATATGTTTACTTTTACAACCCCAACCAGTGGCGTGTGGTTAAGAACACTGAATACTGATAGTTCAACCTAATTCGGGTTCAATCCCAGGCGAAGGGGATGGTTGCATGGTTGGTTTTTCCCATGTATTACATTAACAAGAGCCAGCTTCCCTCGGAAAAGCATTTAACTGCACAGCTTCAATACCCCCGAATGCACTACAAGCGCTCACTAGCTGCCTTTCGCCTTTTCTCAGCCACAGAAACCCAAAGAGCATTACAAATTGTCCTATGAAAGTTATAAACACCTCGTATAATCGCTTAAATGAATGCTGGCGTCATCAACGACTGCCTAATTGGCATATATTCGAACATCAATCATAATTGGGTGTAACATACGAGATTTGCATATTGCCATCTGCATCTATAGCTATTTTCAGCCACTCAAATTCAACTACGCTTTCGAATACTTTTAATTTGCACACTATGAGCTTAACTTTTCAAAGCCAGTATATTATTATCCCATCTAGTAGAACAGAATGTCTCCTTAGCAGTACAGCGAAAATTCACGAAAAACTTCGCATAGCAGAGACTGATTTTCCTAAAGAAGAAAAATCCAAAAGGAATTTTAATTGCGGTTGTCTTACAGTATGAAACAAAAGAAAATACGTTGGTTAGGATTGCCAATACAAGTGACATATTACTAATACGAATGGATGTACTTTTACGAAAGGACAGAAAACAGCTTAATGTTACTCTACAAGTATCGTGCAAAGTCCCGTCGATCAGAAGTACGTTTTAGCCGAACTGAAAATTTTAATTGAAATCGCAGAATGTTAATCAGATTCAGACTGCAAGTCTAGATGAATTTAAGGTTGTATTTTTCAACTCCATCCGGTGACGATGGTAGCAGGACTATGGCACAACACCGAATCCACATCGCAAGTCTATAAAGCAATAACCTTGGTGCCTTCCTTTCGCAAAACTTCTGAGGAAAATCCAAGACAATAATATTATTGAGCTTTCGTCCATTCTTTGAGCATCATCTATCGTCTTCGTTCAGAAGACGGACGGCTCTTTTTGTTTCTACTACAGACATCTAAACGATGTTAAAAAGACAGTTACCTTTTGCCTAGAATCCACGACATTATAAGACAGGATAGCAGGAAATAAATGGCTTTCCACTTTAGAATTGAAGAGTGGTTGTTGGCTAGTGGAAACCGAGAAGATCGTCAGAAGACTGAATTCAGGATTAAAGACTCTGGCAGTTTAAAGCAATGCCATTTAGATGCACAAAACTCTACTAACATTTAAATGCCTAATGAAGACTGTCCTATGAAGCCTGTCTTGTATATTTCGACGACATTATTATAACCGAATGCACTTTTAAGGAACATTTGAGAAATATAAGAAAACTGTTGCACACGCTCAGAGAAGTTAATTTTAACGCTGAGTCTTTCGAAATATAAATTATTTCGCAGAAAAGTTTACTATCTAGGTCATATTATGTCTGCCTAGACTGCAGACTAGAAAAAAGATCCAGACCAAGAAGAAGAAGTACTGCACAAAGACAACGAACAGAGAAACAAAGGGAGGACATGAAATTTGATTGCAGAACCCAATGAAAGGATATCGCTCAAGTTGCAGACATCCTAGGATCGTAACCCTATCGTATGATCAACAAACTAAACAACGTAATGGTGCTTGTTGAAAGAACTTTTACTTCTAATGCTAATGCAACGCATTACGATAGACTTGCATTTTTTGTGTGAGGGTAAGTTATCGTTGTCTTGGGAATTGCACCGTGCCCGGAATTATGAACAGGCGGATGCTGTAAATTTCTGCAAACAATTAAATCCTTCTGATTGCATAATTGTGATATTATGTATTGTTTTATTTGTTAATTTCTGCATTTACGGTGATAACTTTAGGGTTTATTTTGTGTGTAGCTGAATTACGGCCACATATTTTGCATATAAGTGTTTATTTCTCATATGAAACTATAGATCTTTCAGTTTAAATCCAATGACTTTTAGATTGTTAAACTAATTCAAAATGAATTCAGGATAGCAACAACATTCCAAATGGGCCTTGCCGAGATTTACCCCCAACTTGGCGACTTTTGGATAGTTGCAAGAAAACAATTATGCGGAGCTCTAGGAGCGATTTTTACCGAAACTTCCAGTAAGTTAATCAACAGTATACTATATTAAATACGGCCCTGGAAGCCAATAATCATTTTAGTTCACAGTTATTTTAATCAGACTGCGGTTCAAAGAGTCAGCTGAGTTACGTTTTAGAATTTATTTCGTGAATTACATAGTCTACGATATTTTTTGTGTGTTAAGGAAGATCTGCGTAATTTCTGGTTTTCCTTGAGCTATTTACAACTATTATTTTTGTTACAATTATTGTTATAATAATAAATTGTAAATTTCATCCTGCTTCTTTAGAGTAATTATTTAAAAAGATTCTCTCAAATTCCATTTGCAAAAACAATAATGACGTAAATTTTCTTTCAAATAACGATACCCTAAAAATAAAAGACAATTTATGTAAAATAAAGTTAGAAATGAATATTTATGCATTTGAAAGGTTATATAAAGGTACTTCATTGAAAGGTACGTTATAAATTTAGCATGCCGGATAAGCAAGTTGTTCGCTTAATTTCATAAGTGAATAGCCCTTTTTCTTTCACAGTATAACAAACATAGAAAAAAATATGAAAACACTTACACAGACAAATTGTTTCATCAAGTTGGCTTCACGTCAGAAAATTCGCTTATTTTTGCCACTTTCCCAGTTTTTATATACTGAAACCCCACATAATATTTTAAAATCTTATGCAAAATTACCTCGAAATTAAACATTTGAAACTCTGTAACCCAGTCAATCGATTTTGTCTTTGTAAAATGATGCAGAATCCAATTTCTTTGTAACATCTGAAGTGTTTGAATATGGTTCTGAAATGTTTGAATATGGTTCACAACCATAAATCGACTATAAGTTAAATTTTTCATAAATCTCCTTTACTTATCCGACATTAAGATATTTATTTAGTAATGCAATAATGAACATGATATTGTGTTTGCATCCTCAATTGAAATAAAAGATAAAATAGAATGTATTTGAATCTTCTTATGCTGGACTCTTCCTATGCTGCTCAGAAATGAAAGAAAACATTTGCCAAGATGATCCAGATTCCACTTGCTTCAGTAATTAGGTAACTCTGAGCCTTTAACCAATAATAATAATAATAATAATAATAATAATAATAAAAACAATATATTGAAATTTAGCTTTTCTTATAATGCTATTGGTTTCAAAACAGACGGGATCACGTACCGTTAAACTGAAGCAAAGAAAAAGAATTGTTTTGATGACGTTTAGTATGCTTTCTTAAATGAACTGAGCATGTGTCTCAGAGGCCAAACGCAACCAATAACAGAAGTGTTTCAAAGAATGACAATACCTGAAATTAAACTGACACCACAACAATGTCTCAAAGAGAACAACAGTTTCCATTTTGGAAAATTGTAAAAATAGAGAAAAGCATAAGGAATTAATTGCCATTATCAGATCACTTAGAATAGATTTTAAGAACTCAGTATCTTTAAAACTGATGCTCAACTGGCAACAAACTAGCTTGTGAATTTAAAAATGGTACATGCAGAGTTGCAATTAGATATGTGATGTAATATGATATGTTCATGCACATTTATGCGTAATTCCTCCCCCCCCCCTCTGCACGTAGCACAGAAAAATAAGAACAAAATTTTCAAACGAATATCTTCAATGAACTCTTCGGGCTACAGTGGCACTTCAGCGACATACTCAGCGTTAATTTTGAAAAGATAATGCAATATTTTACTTAAAAAATATTTTTTGAAGTGAAAACTAAATGTAATTTTATCAGACGCAACATTAATAAACATTATGTTGCGGTTTTTACTGAAAATGAAATTCTATATGTAGCCCTAGGCTCATTTTTTCAACTATGACATTTGGTATATCTTTACTGGGCTAGGTAACAAAGAAGTACCTAAACGTTGGATACCTTCGCTAATCAACATTTCTCTCTTAACAACCTTGGAAGTAGCACACACAAAGGGAATGGAAACGAAAGGAAACACTGCGAATTTAAGCAAGTGAAAGAAAACTATGGAAGAAAATTGAAATCAAAAGTGATTTGACACTTCTAAACACAGCTGCAGTACACAGAAAAAAGAATGAAAATGTAATGAAAAAAAGCTATTCTTTTTTAACGCTTTTAATTTTCCTAGCTCTTCTCTGTATAGCTGCGATACAAAAGCGGCACTTTTGAGGGTGAATCGCTCGAAATAACGACAGAAACGAGGCACGAGAAGGGAGCAGGAGAAGTGGGGGCCATGACAAGACATCACCATTTCCTAGAGAAGGGTATTTTGGGTGTTTGCCTAACTTCTCTTTTCGTTCGTGCTCTACGGTGGACAGCCTCCAGAAGCGACAAGAACACTCAATCGGTGGTTGTCGCTTTCGTCGCAGCATCGAAAAATTGATGGTCGAGCTTTTGTGATTAAGCGCGAAAATACCTGGAATACGCTGAAAACTGGTGTTTGTACGGTTCACGTGGAATTTTACAGAAATCAGTGTTAAGTTGGATAATACAAATAAAATGGCATGGATTTGCAATAAGAAGTGTTAATAATGGATTCCGGGTAAGTAAATACAAATGTTTTTATCTGATTTACTTCACACTCGACAAAGAAGACTGGTTTTTCACAAAAAACTTCTCCTTCTTGAATTAACTTTTTTATTATAACTGTGTACAAGTTGTGATGAATTAGAGATATAATAGAAGTTATTTGTAAAAAGTGCGCAAAATAATATTTTTGCTTCTCAGGAATTTATGCTACTTTTAGAAGTATCGTAATTAATTAAAAAATATATTAGTGTTGATTATTTTTCAAAGAAAAAAAATTTTTTTTTCCTTAAGGGATAACTGAATGGTTAATATGGCCAATATAAATGTGATCCATGGCCTATATGCTGGGGCACATGAAAATATACTCTCAGTATGCTATAGTTTATGGGCCATCGAAACTGATAAGCATAAGGCGAAAAGAATTACGCATATAATTATCAATTCCGAAAACATCTACGAATTTTTCAATATTGTTTTGGGAATTGATAAGTTTTAAATAAGTTTTAAATCTTACAAACAGCATAATTCAACCACCACTGGTCCAATCGAAAGACAACAAATCACCCGTTACTCTGATTCTAAACTCAGCGAACAAGCTAGCGCATGGACATTTTCTCCGTGTAAAATGTGAATAAGACTTATTCCTCCAAGAAATTCTCCACGAAAGCAATTTTTTAAGTCAGGGATATAACATTCGTGTGATTTTCCGTATCCATTAATTTTAAGTGCAGGAGGCAGGAATAAATTGAGGATCAAATAATCAGCTACATATTGTTAGAAAGGTCATTGGAAATTTAAAAAAAAAAAAAAAAATCGTAACATCTAAGAATTTTATATTTCGCAGGCGACTTCATGATCCATACAGTATATCGTACGATGCTGGAAAATAATCATTTTTACAAATGTTATTTTATTTACTTATTTTTTATAGCGCTTTCCTAGATTTTGAGAATAATTGCAGAAATGACTGTAGGATACATCATGAGATAAATACAAAACGCATATTTTGAGTTTACCATATTTCAGAAGCATATGAGAAAACGGACGTCAGAGATTTAACGCATATCTACAAAGGAGGTGGCAGGAGAACTATTTTTATTTTTTGGGATTTTTAACACTATTCTTGGTACACATTTTCGTGAACCTTGTTGAAGCAGTGTCGTAGAACTATATATATATCACTAAGTCAAGCTGAGCTCTCATATATCAAGCAACTCGACTTACCTGATTAGTCCACTGAACTTTTTATTTATCCCCGTTCTTAATCTCTAAAGTCCAAAATCGGGGTTAATATACACTACGCACGATCAGAAATTATTGTTGCTGATGATTTTTCAAACCGCAAAAGTGCTAATATAAAATATTTTACCGATAAAAATGCTTTTATGTTAAAAACTCTAATTACATTCATGTGTGCTGAAAAATTATACTGATACATGAAATACTTAAATAACTATTCGTTGCTTTTAGTGGCATGATGAAACTACTCTAGAAGTACCTAAGAAATTGTTTTCGCTTAAAGCACCACCAATATCAACATTCCATGATGACAGTACAATTAAATTATTTTAAAATCGAAATTTTTACAGATTAATATTACACTCCTGATACCATGTATTTTCTTTTCCAACTCCATTGAATATTTCCATCAGTTGTTGTTTACATCTTGTGACTAATCTCACGAGTGGGACTTAATCAGGACAGGCTCACCAATTTTATCGCGGCAAGAAGTGCAAGGTATGCGTATGCCGCTGACATGAGCCTTCAGCACCATACAGGTGAGAGGGTATCCCACCCCTCTTCTCCTACCATTAAACCACTGCGGAAAATTTTCGGTTCGCCGCATGCCTCCACACCACACAGACACTACACATTTATAAGCACCCATACCTTTTCCAGGATTCGAACCCACTCCTTCGGCGTAACAAAACCACTATACCAACAGAGCGGCTTTTCCATTAGCAAATGATATTGTATGGTAAGCTGCAAATTCGTCATGTTTTATCAAGTTTTACTGATTTCGTTTGCATGGAAACGAAGCAGAAAAAACACAGAAGATTTCTTTAATAAATTCAGGTGCTATAAGTAAATTTTGAGGGTGTTTTAAGAAGTTCCAAAGTAGAAATTCCACAGTACTGAAGAGATTGAAAATATTAAGTGAATATTTTGTGGCAAGGCCACAAGAGCACTGAAAAATTATTTGGTAAATAGTTAATAGCAAAAGAAAACGATGCAAACTACCTTAATAATCAAATTTATGCAATTATATTTTCTTTTTCGTTTGAAGTTTTCTCTGTCGATCCTGGTCTCCTTTTCCGATCAACCCAATATTATCCATAGAATACGAAGAATTTTAAAAGTACTAATTCTATTCAGCATTTCAAATTTTGGCGTAACAAAAACTTGCTTACTGTTTTATATTCTACCAATTCTCAACTGATGCTGTTGGTTCCACATTCAATAGGTGTAAAAAAACTTAATCCTCCAGAGAAAGGAAGCATAATCGGGAAGTTTCTCCAATTACGAATTAATGCACTTCAGTTGACAATGTTGGCTAGATTATTTCACTTTAGCGTACACAACACATTTCTACGGAACTATACTTATTTTCACTATAACGAAAACATTCCACCATAGTGTACAGAACCACGCGTGTGAGCACAAGTAATTTGCTTTGCAACAAATAATTGTGCATTAAAAATATGAATTTCTCTGTCCGTGTGAGGCTATAACTATCATAACTATCATAACTACAAAAGCAGCTTTTTATTTAAAACTACCTAGAAATACACCATTTAAACTTTAAAGGATTAAAAAAATAAAAAAATAATAAATAATGTTTTTTAATTCAAAGCGTAAAATTTTGCCATATTCTTTGGCACGGTCTGTTTCATAAGTAACAAAGGTATTCATTTTCCTCCTCCATCACAATCATCATTTATTTGGAGAATTTATTTCAACTAAAAATTAATTTTCTTGTCTACGTCTTTTAAGGTCACCGAAAGATTTCTTCTGTTCGAAACTTCTAGGTTTAAGCGTTAGTATACACGAGAAATCACTTGTTGAAATTAAATCAACAAATAGGCAGAACAGCTCACGACAATAAACTCTTTTCCGTTGCACTGATAAAGCTCTCTCTCTAAATTACAAATTCGCTCGCTATTTCAGCCCCATCTGATTTGTATTCTAGTGAACGCTGGCAGAAAAAATATAAAAAAAGAAAATCTGAAATGTTTCAGATTTTAAATTACGTCCAATGGGGCGTTTTTTTAAACATTTTGTGTGTTACCTTAATTTATTAAATATCATGTTCTTGGAACTTAAACCATAAAATTCAGTTAAAGAACAATATCGCAAAATAATTTTAAACTGAGCGTATCTTTAGAATTTCCTATACACAGTCTCAGGCGCTGAAAATTAAAATGTTTTTTCTGTACAACTTTGACATTGCTCACTTTGAAATCCTCGAGTTTGTTAATCAAAAATTCGTTAAAGTTTTACAAAATATGAAATCGATAATAAAATAAATTCCAAATTTCAAATTTGGACTTCCAGATGCCCATATTCGTAGCAGGATGAAGTCATTCAAAATTCGACGGCTGTAGGTACCGTCGTTCTGTCACAATGCGAGAAACATACCTACATTTATGCACATCCTTCATTATTTAATTTCTTTAAATATAATACATGGCTGCAATATTTGGTGGCAACAGTTTGAAAAGTGAAGCTCCTTTGGATTAATTACAAGAAGAAAAAAAAAAGAAAAAGAAAAATCTGAAAGGTTTCAGATTTTAAATAACTCCAAAGGGTTTTTTTAAAAATATTTTTTGTGTTACCTTTATCTATTAAATATCATGTTCTTCGCACTTAAACCATAAAATTCAATTCAAGAGCAATATCGCAAAATAATTTTAAATTGAGCATATCTTTAGAATTTACGATACGCAGTCTCACGCGCTGAAGATAAAAATGTTTTTTTTTCTGTATAACGTCGCTTAGAAATCCTTCAGTTTGTTAATCAAAAATTCGTTAAAGTTTTACAAAATATGAAATAGATAATAAAACAAATTCCAAATTTGGGCTTCCAGATGCCCATATTCGCAGGAGGATTAGGTTATTCAAAATTTGATGGCTCTAGGTACCGTTGTTTTATCACGATGCGAGAAACATACAATCTTTATTATTTAATTTCTTTATTATTATACAGGACGATAATATTTTGTGGCAACAATTTGAAAAGTGAAACAACTTTTTTAGTGAATCAATGCAAAATGCCAAAACGAAATTAATAGTCCTTCTGAGCAAATTGCCACTTTGGACTAATAACGCGTTATTTAAAGCCTACAAATATTACGGATATTAGAAAATAAATTAAGCAATAATAATTTGTGTCAGGAAGAGCCAAATCTGGTTTGTGCTTAGTAAAACTTAGTAGTCTAGAATAAACCCTTTTTTATCATTTACACAAAATTCATAACATGCTACGAAATCCCCCGATTTAACACTAACAAACCAGCCTACTGTCCCGTCCGACTAGCAGTCAGAAATACATGACTGCAATGGCACACGGCTTTTCACGATTTTGAGACTGAAAACCTAATAGCTCTACAACTTGCTTAAAGGAAGAGATGTGTAAGTGCAGAACTCTGTATGAGGCACTATAAGCTAGTTAGTACTCACGTTATATATGGGAAAACTATGAGAACGTCCATGCTGGCAGATCCTTCGTCCGGACACTGAAGCGGATCGAACTAGCAGTGTAAAGTAGTCTAAGACACTAGACTACAGATCGATCACTAAATTAGGGACAAAACGATAATTAAAATAGTAGATGAAGCAAATGATATTAGTAGCGTCTCACAAAAATGATCGAGCACTTTTAAATTTTGAAAACAACGTTTGAATTTTTAAATGAATTAAAATGAAACTATGAAACGTGGTTTTGTTTGAAATATGCTTTCTACTATGTTTTCTTCTTATATTGGCTGACGAAACATAGATATTATATGGATAGATCACATCATAAGCGTCTGTTATTTATAACTAACTTTTATTTCTTATGTCAAATGTAAGGATGCCATTTCTTTTTCAGTATTTGAATATGGTCCTCGCGTCAAACAAAGGCTCTGCTACATCACAACTGCCTTTTATTTATGTCAAATAGTAGTATTTACAAATATGCCGTTTCTTTTTCAGTACCTGAATATCATTCTTGTTGTCAAATAACGGCTCTGCTTCATTATACATTCTTCTTAGAAACGCCAGAAGTTGTCCATAATTCACCGTAACATATCGATAGAGGTACTCATGTTAATAACAACGCGACCTTTTAATTTCAGTATTACAAACAAAGTATCTGGAAAACATCTTGTATGAGGTATCTACACAAGAAACAATATACTATAAAATCGCTATTTTAACATAAAAGAAGATGCAACTATAATAATGCAACAACAGAACCTTTATTCTTCAAACAAATTTCAACAGTGATAGCACGATGCTTATGTCAGAGTATTGGATTCATAAAACAGGTCTCACTTCTTCAAGACAATGTCTTAATCCATAACAATTTGGGCATCCTCAATGATAGTCATTGACACTGCTGCCATCTACACAGATATATTTGCCTAACGTAACGTAGAACAGGTAACTTGCGTAACACTTCGAATATCCTGAAGAATTGCATTTTTAAGGCTATTTATAAAAGTTAAGGTGCGAAAGCAACTTTCAAATACCGCATGAAAAAGCTTGCTGCATTTCCCATGTGT
>KK119796.1:484830-557256 GCA_000611955.2 Stegodyphus mimosarum
CAGTGGCTCAATCTGCAACGGACTTATTTTAATTTTAATAATTACAGGGTGATTCGCTACCAGACCGACAAACTTGCAGGTATGTAGGGAGCACAGAGACGACTACTCGAAATCACATACGAATGCAGGGTATCAAATGCCATAGTTGCGAGCTATGGTGCAAAGAAACAGGGAAAAAGAACAGAAACAGCAACATATTGATTGATGGGACAGAAAACATTTTATTGAAAGGTTGTACTACAAGAAGTTCTCGAAATTTTGATCAGAAGTCATTAGGCAGGCCTGACAGAGGCGCGGCATGGAATTTCTTACATTCTGGAAGATTCTTGTGGTACCGTTCCATGTGGTACAAGCATGACAGGGCTCCTCCACATTACATGAATGACGTCCGCCGACCCCCGACGTAACCTTTGGACGGCGGTAAATAGATCGTGGTGGCTCGGTTCGTTGGCCTGTCAGATGACTGAATCTATCATGCATGGACTTCTACGGTCACATGGAGAGTTTGATGTCCTTTCCTTCAGTTGAAGACGTCGTCGCTCGCATATCTGTAGCTATCGGGAGGATACGTGACAAGCCGGGAATCTTCCAGAAGCAAAGGAATTCAATGCAGCGCCGCTGTCAGGCCTGCCAGATGACTTCTGGTCGTACTTTTAAACACCTGTTGTACTACCACCTTTCAATAAAATGTTTTCTGTTCCACTAATGTGTTGCTCTTCTTTTTCTCTGCTTCTTTGCACCATAGCTCGCAACTACAGCATTTGCGACCCTGCATTCCCTGTGATTCCGCGTCTTCTCTGTACCCCTGCAATACTCGGAACCGACCGCTGGCCGTAGGAGACCCGGTGTTTGATCTGAAGGTGCAGGTGCCGAGGGATGGAGGTTTAGCCTCGTCTCCCTCAGTTCAGAGCCGGCCTCCTCATGGTACCCCCTGGTAACCATATCGGCTTCGGCTGACATGTGCTAACGGTGCTGGAAAAATATCTCTGGAGAGAAACTGGATGGAATTTCCAGAATCGACCATTTACGGGAGGAGAGCCGGGGTACCGCCAGACATCTAGCTAGACTTGTATCTAGACAGCTTCGATCTCAGAGGTCTTCACATCAGTCTTCACAGGACTAGAGCCATCGCTTATTAGGTGGTAGGTTCAGGTTTGGCAGGGATCGTACTGGTACTGTCTTGTCCGTGACCTTGGATGTGGGGACGCTACATGGTACTGATATTGCTAGTTGTCCGACGCGGTGGCGCCCTCGGTCAACTCATGCGGGCGGGCGATATCAGTTATGTAGCGTCTCTTCGGGTTGCATGAGGGGAGTGGCGCTTCCTCGGACATCCTCCGGTGGTAGGAGTGAACGACTGAATGGCTTGCTTAATGTTCGCTGGGACTGGGAGCTCCTGCCTCTGGCACACTGTATACATATACAATGCTAGAACATTGATTTATCACCAATAATAAAAAGTCACTACAAAATGAAATACCTCTAATTATCTTAAAACTACACATGAAGTTTCAATGTACCTAAAATTTTCTATGCCGCAAAACATTTAGATACATACACACATCATAAATAATTACAAATGTTTATAATAATGCATATATTACTCCCAATTACGCTTTTCACGGTGGACGGATCGACTCACTGAACCATCGATATCAGAAGGAATCATAGAGTTCACTAACTGCGCTCACAAAGGAGGGAAAAAAAAGTTGTCCATGCCTCACAAGAGATTTGAGCACATCACTGTTAAAACAGTTTCTAGTAAACCAGCATACTGTTCCGATACCCTTGCAATAATACATACGCACAAGCAAATATGTCAAATACTTATCCAAAATCAGACTAAAATGACTACGGACAGATATTCTAACTGAAATTCTATTTCAAACATTCTTCTTGCAGTTCTTACAATACAGGAAAATCAGATTCAAAATTAAATAATAATAATACAATTTAAAAAAATTAAAGTCGTTAACTGTTATAAAAATAAAGAGCAATGAAATAAAAATTGCCTAAAAAATTAAACAGCATTGAACTACGGAACAGCAGTAAAGGATCACATTGTGCATTTCATTACCACAAATTATTTTGCAATGATGATCATCAATCAGATCGGCTAAATCCATCCAATCCACAACTCCTTCAGATTTTCTTTCAGGTGGAACAGTCAGTTCTCCAAGCGAAAGCATTTTAATACTTTCGGGAGAAAAAAATGCATCTTACGCTAGTAACCAGGTGGGGGTTAATTGCTCTTACAAATAGCCTTTGGAAAGCATCCAAATCGGAGAGAACAAAGCAGATGGCCTCACTCACAGTTCATCCAAAATGTGTTGCACAGAGAAGCGATGAACCCTGACATACACACAAATGCGCAAAAGAAAATTCTTAAGCTATCTCGTAGCTGTCAGATCTAGAATGCTGATGACATTACTACAAAAAAGCGTGAAGATGAAGAATCATGATCGCACTATTATTTTTTTAATGTTACTTTCCACACCGAAGCAGACGCTCTGCACACAACGTACGATTCATGTGTACCCATAAATACGAGATTTGAACGTTTGAGGGTATAAGAGTTTCCTGTGCGTTTTAAGAGCACCAAAATATCGCCATTCAGCAACACAAGCATTAATGAAAGAGTATCAAAATAATATTCATTACGATAAGATCCGACTCTCGCAAATTTACTTCAAAAGAAATTCTTATTTTATGATAAGCAAATATGATAAAATCTGGAATAAACAGCAACAGCGTTTTTATTCTTTATTCCAACTTAGCAGTTTAAATAAAATAATAAGAAGAAATAACCCTTAGCACTCCTTAATCAGGCACATGTAGTGGCGATTTAAGAACCCATCTATGGATATCGGCATTAATTGTGTTAAGGAATTAAATAACTTGATTTCTGATAAGCAATAACTGAGTTAAGGAATAAAACACCATGATTTCTGATTGCAGACAAAACAATAAATTTAGCTATAAAGACGGACTATTGTATAAACCAAAAAAAATGTTAAGTGTTATGAAATGAATCTTCCTCTCTACATCTATTATCAAATAACATCTCTTTTAGACGCAAGGAGTAGTATTTTAGCTATTACAAACATGTACAATTAGTACATTTTAAACTAGGTAGGGAACAAAATCATTATTTGAGTCTCGTATAAGCTGTTATTAGACTTTGCAGAGGGTGTTCCCCCATTTTTATAACGATTTGATTTTTAATAATTTAATTTAAATTTAATTTTAAAATAAAAACGTGACTGGCATCAAATTGGAATAAGGTTTAATTACCGTCTGCAGTATTAAAAATATTTTTCTCTTGAAAATGTCGCTGAAAAGTAAACAATGGATCGAAGACTATATTTTTGCGCTGTCCAAAGAGTAAAAAAAGATGTGAAAGCATGGTTTTAATATTTCGGCACGTAAAATAAGTGACATAATTAATACGAAAAGAAAGAAACGTCAAAGTTTACATCTGACCGGGAAAAAGGCAAAAAATCCATACCCACAAAGGTACGTACAGCTTTTATTAAATCTAAAGTAGTATCTCATGTTTTAAAGGAAAATCTAGCCCCCTCTTCCCCCAAAGAGCCATTGCAAAATTTTTAAATATCTCTGTAGGAATTGTGAAGAAAATTAAACCTGATTTAAACATGTTCTTCAGCGTAAGACCATGTGCAGATCAAAACTAAACTAAACTCAGCGAGGCAACAGCTCTTAAAGAGCCAAGGCCGGCAATGCCCTGATATCTGCTTTCTAGACCGTGGGCCTCGGACAAGTAGTCAGCTTGCCGCAGAAGCCCGGTGTTTAGCCCCCAAGCGAACTTGGTACTCATTTTATTGACCCACTCAAGGGATGAAAGGTTGAGTCAACCTTTCCCAGCTAGGGGATCGAACTCCGGACCTATGGTGCTGCTGCGCGATGCGCTAGCCACTTCGCCACAGGACCTCTTATGTGCAGATTGCTGTATGGAAATTATTTGGCAGGTTAAAAATGGAAATATATAGTTACAATTTATGAGGCTCGGATATATTTATCTGATTGCAATAGAAAAAAATCGATTTACTACCGAAAAAGAGGAGAAAAGTCTTAACATGTTGGTTCAGAGAAAACAAGGAAAGTTTTTCTGAAGGTTTTATAGTTATTACTGGATTCACTTATTACGGAAAACGTAAAATAAGGAAAGTATAAAAAGGTGTAAAAATTAATTCGGGTAACTATAGTATAGGTGTTACTTAAAACCTATTTTTAAAGAAGAAATTCCATCTCTTTATCCAAACAATCTTCACTGTGTTAATTCTTATGAGGATAAGGCTCCAAGCCATACCTCTAAATTTACTACTCTAATTTTTGAAAAAATAAGAAATGAAACCAGAATTGAAGCCATTCCCTTTAAATGCATCCCACCGAAGTCCTCTGATGTGTCTTCTATGGATTATGGTGCATTTGGACTTTTAAAACAAGCTCTTTATAAGCGGAATTCCAAAACAATGGATTCACACTGGGAAGATTGTGAAGGAGGAGTGGAATAAAATCAACCTTGATGTTTTAAGAAAAGGACTTTTATCTTGAAAATCAAGACGCAATATGATAGCTCAACAAAAGGGCTGTCAGACTCAACATATTAGAAAATAAAATCCTAAGGTTTGTTTATATATAAATCTTTGCAAAATCGTTTAAAAAATGTGCGAACACCCTCTGTATCGATCAGATCTGTCCTTGTAACAGTTGTTCTGTTGTTTTAAGGAATAGTGAGTAGGGGAGAGTCAAACAGTCCCTAAAAAACCGTAACAATGAACAGACTTGAACAATAATGTCAAACAAAAGAAATACAAGACTCAAGTAATGATTTTGTTTCACACCTATTTTACTTCACCGTGAGACATCGGTTTCCAAGGCATATTTCCTCCTTTTCCTATTTATTTCGTTTTTCTCTCATATTTTAATTAGTGTTGTCCTGAATTGTGAATTACAATACGATTTGTGTGTTGGAGAGAGTGTGCAGAATGAGGGGAAATCGATAAACTATTGTTTCATCAAAAAGCACACCCTTTATAGTGGGTAGAAGAAGAGGGAGACTGGACAATGCAGTGGTTTTGAAGTTCTGCTTTTGAAGTAAGCAGAAGATTCAGAAAAACGGATTAAACGGAAGTTTTCATCGCAACGTCTTCCATGAAGATAGCCCTCGTCACTAAAAAACCTTTCATTGCTTTGCCACAATAAACTATTTGCTCATCACAAAAATTCCAGCTAACCGTCCGCCCCATCGTCGATGCACAGATTGCAGGTAATGTAAACAATGATCAACCGTGGCTTTGCAGCCTTCACAGTACTAGCAAAAATACTTAGAGGCGTCAAGTGACGAAACTAGATAAAAAAAAACAAGCATTTGAGTTTGTGATCTTTCTTGTAACTGCTGGCAAGTAATTTGTGTTTGGATTACTAGAGTTACGAAAGAAACACAAAAAAGAATTAAACTAAGAAATAAAATTATAAAAGGTGCTGCCTCATTAAAACCTTTTTCTCTACTTGGTAAATAAGGAAAAAAGATAATACGCTTCTTTGCCTTTATCGTAGCCTTGGTAAGATAATTGCTGTTGACACAGAAAGTCCTGCATCAAACTGCCTCTTGAAACTCTTCAGAACTTTCATTTGAAACCATCGTCGATCATATCTCAAATTTTGTCAGTTTGACATAAATTAATTTTGATTTTATTAATTTTAATGATTTCAGACACACAGTTATCATTTCATTAAGCAGTAATGAACCACGGTTCCATCGTTTGCATTTTCTTTCCCCATTCACGAATACTAATACTAATATCCAACTTGAAATAATAATATATAAACACAATTTACTCCTGAATGGGAAAAATCTGGAATGCACAAACAAAAGTTTCATACACAGTATTCTTAAAAAACATGGAAATTTCCCGAAACGCAAGAAAAACGTACCTCTTTTAAAGCACAGAATTTAAAAACTGAAGGTTTGGTGGCATTTTCAGTGAAAGGGGTTGGTTGTTTGCAAAGGTGACGCCAAGGTAAACAAGAGGAAGAGATAGAGCCCATGCGAGGACAGCAGCTATTAATAACAGCTTGCTTTCAACGACGGTTTCCGAAATTTGGCCAACGCATCAGAGACGTTCATATTAGACAAGCCTGTTTTTACGCAAGTATCACTTTAAACTTTAACCGTGACGAAATGTGTATGAGGTAATCAAAGTGACTCAATGGCATAAATGGGGTGGAGGAAGGGAATGAAATACAAATAAGATGCAATTTACGAATTATGACTATTTGGTAGATTTTAAGTGCGCAATTTTATTATTGAAAAAGTTTACTACGTAAAAAATCCAGTATACTTATTTTAATTCTTTAAAGAGTCCTACAAAATAGTTACCCAAAGAAAAATCTGTACTTTTATTCTAGAAAACAATATATTTGCTAGAGTCCATTCGCAAGTTTTAAAAGAGTAGATATTCTTTCTTAGGTTCCATTAATTGAGAAATAATTTATATAACTTACATGAATAATTTTCATCCATTTTGGTACGAACGAAAATTAATGATAGAGAACTATTGATAAAATGGTTAAAAAATATCTTAAAAATTAAAAAGATCAACTCTCGTCAAAATTAACAATCAGCTTTGATTACAAATCCTATCTAAAAGAAGGGAGAAGAATTAATTGCAGTTCAGCATGAAACAGTCTCGGAAAAATATGAAATGATAAGAAATGCGTGAGGGCTAATAGCAGTGATAGCAAATGATATAACAATACTTGGTAGTGAGATTCCCCCCTTCCCCTATGTATGTGATTTAACCGTACATAATGCGCAATATACAAACTTAGTGCAATTATAAAAAAAGGGGGGACTAAAAAAATAAAAGATCTGAAAGCTTTCAGATTTTTTATACGCCCAAAAAAGTTTTTTTTTTTTAACATTTTGTATGTTATGTTCATTTATTAAATATCATGTTCTTCGCCCTTAAACCATAAAATTCAGTTCAACAGCAGTATCACAAAATAATTTAAAAAGAGCATATCTTTAGAATTTCGGATACACAGTCTCGCGCGCTGGAGATAAAAATGATTTTCTTTTTCCTTTCCCGTACAGTATTGCCATTGCTCGCTTTGAAATAGTCGAGTTTGTTAATCAAAAATTCGTTAAAGTTTTACACGATATGAAATCGATAATAAAACAAATTTCAAATTTGGGCTTCCAAATGAACATATTCCAGTGAAGGATCACGTTTTTCAAAATTTGATGGCTCTAGGTACCGTTGTTTTATTACAGTGTCAGAAACATACATACATTTATGCAGATTCTTCATTATTTAATTTCTTCAAATCTAAAACAGGGCGATAATATTTGGTGGCAACAATCTGAAAAGTGATGCAGCCTTTTAAAGTATTCAACGGAAAATGCCAAAACGAAATTAACAGCCCTTCTGGGCTTAAAAAAAAAAAAAAAAAAAAAGGCCTAAAAAAAAAAAAAAAAACCGTCCTAACCACGTCCACCGATTTTATACGCGAGTTTGAATCTAATGACATTGTTAAAAGTTCTCTTATAAATGCTGTTCTTTAATGCCATTTATATCTTTATTTCCTTTATTTCTATTGGTAATTTTTCGTCCATTTATTAAAGTGGGTTCTTTTCATTTCGGGTACCGACTTAATTTACGCAACGAAAATGAACTTATTCTGTGAATTAAACTTCCCAAAACGCATGAAAAATATAATAATATTTATATAAGACTATTTATGTAAGTCCGTCGATGCTTATATAAACTTCAAACTATTACGAGCATTTTTCTGTTAGTTATAACTTACAGGTTATACTTCATTCTACCATTTTTTTAACTGTTATGGTATCAACCGTGGAAGTTGTGAACGAAACTCAGTTGGGAATTGATTGTAATACCATGTTATACCACAGATCTCTGTTTAAATTATGCCTAACCATTTGAATACCAGGAAAAGATTACCAGCAATTCAACTCATTCTTCATGCATTATTCGTCAACGATTGTAGTTAAATCATATGCTGAAATTTTTAGAATATTCTTTATTTTCTCTCTCTATGCTAATACCCGAATTTTAAAATTCGGCAATATTCAGCTTTAGATTAACGTCCATTTAATATTTGTTCTATGCATTTTGTGGTACTCTGATAAATCCTTCTATATCAAGATACAAAAATATTCTGCACCATTTTGTCGGAAGTATACTTAAAAAGTATATCCTTATGACTTACGTGAGGAAAACTACGAAATCTACAGATCAAAACTGACTACAGTAAATAGCAAAATTACCAAAGTTCGTCTATCTGAAGACAGAGCTAACAAAATTACCAGAAAAGGGCTAAATTTTGCTAGCTCAGAATCTTCTCTTGAAATGAAGTTAGAATCTTGTTAAATTACATTGCTAATCCTAACAAATAACTACTTTAATTTTCCACAGTTTCGTGCCTTTAAGCACCCCTTTTTGGCCAGTAGATTCTAACATAATCATTTAGCAATATAAAATAAATATAAAAAAAAAGAGTATTGTTAGCCATAAACAGTTTAAAAATAAACGCTTTGCCCCTATTTCAGAATCAAATAATTCGATAGTCGCCCCCTTTGGTTGACGAACATATATATATATAACAATTTTTTAACTAGTAATATTAGTTCTCATCACATATTTAAAGAGCAAAAATGACCTAAAAGTGTGCAGAGACTACCGATTCTTGAATGCCAATTGACATAAATCTTTGGATATCTTCCGTCACTGAAGGAAGGAACCAGGCTGAACCTAAATAGTCCGTCGGTACTTATATTCATTTACCTGTAGGAATTAAGGTTATTCTTATAGTCAGGTTGAAGCATGTATGATCACATAGTAAACCGATCAAGGCGATTTGTGCGAGTCGTTAAGTAAACCAAACTATCAATCGCGATATTTAATTGCACTTTCCGCACTGAAAACTTTTTAACTTCTTTTACCTTCAATAGATGGCGCCTTATGTACACTAAAATTCTCAAACTCGAAGCCACATGCACGATCCGAAAGCTTTTTCCCATATATTTTTTATTTGCTAAATATTAATCGAAACATAATAAACAATAACAATAATTGTAAGAAAAGGAAAAAAAATAAAATTTGCATTTGTTTTGGTACTGTTATGTTATCGGGACATGATTATGAAATGCATGACTGTGTCCACGTGTGTATGTATGTATGTGCATATATGTATACACAATCATACATGGTACATTCATACTTACATATACACATGCATACATCAACACATATATGCATACATACATTTCTATATCTGATCTTGATAACAGAACAGTACCTTTGTTTTCTATCTGAAATCTAAAGGTTTGCACCTATAAAAAATATCTGTTGGTTAGGACTTTGTGATTCAAACTTACAGATAGCTAAATAAGTACGAATAAAAGTTCATCACATCTGCATCCTCATCGTCTCAATAAGTACGGTAACATTATACGGTAAATTAACTTCATTTGCAGATTTTTTGGTGCATGCTTGTTTTTAACGGCAATGAAAATCATGTAAAATCAAATTTCAAATCATTAAAATCACTCTTACATTTCACATCATGATAAAATTATTTTTCTTGCATAGTCATGAGATTTTTAATTTCAAATAATAGGGCAGGATTATAGATGTACGAAATGTACAAAAATATCCGACTCCAGCTATGTTTCTCATAGTTGCAGTTTAATTTTAAACACTTTAATGTAATTAAGATAAAATAACATACTGAATAAGTACTAATTTAGACATCAACAAAAATCAGCGTTATATTTGTAAATTTTCATAGGACTAGTTTCGATGGTTTTACCTAACCATTATCCTCAGCTGTCAAAGTGCAAATGAACGAGATAAGATATTATTGTTGGTCCGAAAAGCAGACTTTCAATTTTTCTGCAGCCAAAATTATTCAGAAAACATCTTCCATTGGTGAATTAGAATTTCTAGAGGCGTTCCACATTCAAAAAAATCTTTCTGTTCTAGTTAACGACTGAGGATGATGGTACGGTAAAAACATCGAAACTAGTCCTGTGAAAATTTACAAATATAATGCTGTTTTTTTTTCTTTGAATTCTAAATTAATACTTTAATATAAGTAAGTATACAGGTCAGTGATAAGTTTTTTCCTTGCAGCACTTCATGGAGAACATTTAAATGGTCGATTATGGTGCACAGTTAAGATGGTAGGCAAACATCTCTTTAGATACAAATAGCTTTCGAGTATTTTGCCATAATCATATTAACTCAAATTCAAGATTAGTTTTGTAATGGTGGCGTAAATTATTTTCTTTTGGAAACTATATTCCCTTATTGCAAATATAGCATAAAATTTTATTGTGCACAATACAAAGGTATGTAATTTTTCTATTTATTTTGGAAGACACAACATTTGTCCCCTTTCCCTTTACCCTTTATTAAAAACAAGGCTTGCAGTTTATTATCTTGATTAAAATAACTACTATAATTTTATTTGCAATTTCAATATAACAAGCAAGTTCTTAACATTTAAGAACTGCTGTCCATAGAAGTATGATATGCCTCCATGATACTTGTATCATGGCGGTTTACTTTTACCTCCAGTCTGTTATATATTTTTAATGATGTAATCATGAAGTTAAACATTATGCAACTAAACACAGGTGTTTAGTTGATTATGGCAGAACATATGAGGGCTATCTTGCCTAAGGGAATAGGTACCTTTGTGGAGGACTTTCTAAGAGAAACTGCCTTGTACCCACGTTGCACATAGGAAAACTTTAAAAATGCTCTTGCACTCATCCCATTTGTCAGTAATTTAATACTGGTTGAACTACCAATGATCACCAACTTTAACGCTCGCCCAGTGGTGAGCACTGCTTAACGCATACAAAATTCTGGAGTCAACAGGTGGTGTAGTTTAGTATCAGTGCATAAGGCACAAGCACATGATAGTTAAAATGGTAAACTATTTGTTAGCAGGTAGAACTAAACTAAAAATTAAAGTTAGTGGCACAACAGCCCTAGTAGGCCACTTTTTCTGCTTTCTTGACCTTTTGGGTCCTGGAATGCATCAGCATACACTGGTGTGCAAAAATTAAGGACGAGACAGTTTTTTCAATATAACTTTATACAAAAGCTTTCCAAATCAACACATTTAATACCGTAAGATCCCCAATACATAAGGACATGAGTAATGTAAGCAACACTTACTAAAAGAGAAATCAGAGGGATAAAAAGAAGCTTTATTGAAAAAGTAGCATGGAGCGCAATGCGACTGAAGGCCAAACATCCCTGTGATGGGTGTCCAGCAAACATCCGGTCTTTAATAGGGGATATGATCTCCCCTGACTGCTAGGCAGGTTTCACATCATTTATGCATGATGAATATGTGGTTGTTAATGAGCTGTTGAGACACTGCTGCTCGTTCCTCTTGTAGCACCAATCGCAGTTTCGGAATCGTTACTGGCGATAAGTTACGTGCTGCCACGGGTCTCCCTAGTAAGTTCCGTACATGCTTGACGGGATTTAGATCCAGAGACCTTTCCGACCAATCCATATGTTCAATATCTTCATTCTCCAACAGCTCTTCGACAGTAACTGTGCGATGAGGTGGAGCGTCGTCGTCCATGAAGAGGAACTGAGGACCCATAGCCCTTGTGAAAAGACGCATGTAAGGAAGAAGAACCTCGTTACAATAGCAGTCCCAGGTGACGAACCTCCTTGGGAGATATGAAGGTCAGCCCGGCTACCAAGCATTATGTCTGCTCGAACGAGAACTCCGCGACCTCCAAAACAGTCCCTTTTGATGATGTTGAAGGGGTTATTGCGTGTTCCCCGCTCTGTCCAGATGTGTATGTGTCTAGAATCGCAACTCAGACTAAATCTGCTCTCATCTGTAAAGAGTACTCCTTCCCATTCATTGTCTCTCCGATTCCGGCGTTCCCGGCACCACAGAGAACGCCTTCTCCGATGGGCAGGCGTTAGAGGTACACACCGTACAGGGTGTCGTGCAAACAGACCACCACTGTGCAGTCTTCTGGCCACGGTAAAACGCGATATCGGTTGTCCAGTCGCCTGTGTCGTGTGTCTAGCGATTTCTCCCGCTGTCTGCCGCCTGTTTCTTCTGGCCTGTAAAGCAATATACCGGTCATCTGCGGGTGTGGTTCCTCGTGGACGACCACTACTAAACCCCCGGATAGCTGTTCCTGTAGTTTGAAATTGTCTCCAAAGTCGTGAAACGATGCTGTGAGCAATTCCGAACTCTGCAGCCCCACTTGTCACACTGCGGCCTTCCTCCAACTTCCCAATGATTCGATCTCGGGTAAAAGCACCCAGATGTCGTCTAACAGATTGATTATTCGCCATTTCTCGCTGAGGCAGCAACTCGGTGTGATTTTAACTGCTATACGGCGTGCAATCTCTTTGCCAGAAATACTGGTCTTACACCGACAACATGCTTTATACTACTCAGACACTCCCCCATTACGTCTACCTGCATATCTGCGCATGTGCTACCGTACATCACCTTACTTAATCTCCTGATTGGTCTTTCTGTCCGCTCTGCCTCTTCGTTCAGCTGATATGCTAATTTTTCGACTTTGTCCTTCATTTTTGCACACCAGTGTATACCCTGGACAAATGGTAGCTTGTTGCAAGATCCCCGATGTTCAGTCCATGAGCAAACTTGGTACTCATTTTATTAACCCACTTAAGGAATGAAAGGCTGAATCAACCTTATTCAGCACAGGGATAGTACCCCGGACCTGTGGTGCAGTTGCACGATGCTCTAGCTACTTTGCCACTGGGCGGTCTAGCAGGTAAAACAGGAGACTAGAATTTCACCACTGGTCATATAGATATAGTACTGTCACATGTACAGACATTATACGTTTACAAACATGCATGCTTTCTTCTGGGAATGGAACCTGAACCCTTCAGCATGGTAATCAGCAGCAGAGCCACTATACCAGTCAGGTATAGTGACCCGAGCACTGTTGAGAATCTGTGGATCCTGCTAGAGATTATAATGCTGGCCCTTAAGTATGATATAAGAAAATCAACTTCCTAAATATTTACTGGCTGGAAAAGAATGCATATTCTCTTGAAATTAATAGAAGCAAATAAATAACTAAAATACAAAACTAATAGCAGAAAGCCTCATAACCGAATATACTTTACTTTAAAAGTAAATTTTATAGTATGGGCTTTTCAGTTTCTTTAGTTCATAATTGTTTTCACTTGTAAACTTTATGCATTAAAAAAAAATCATGCTTAAGTCAAGCTTTCTAACATTTTATTTATTTATTTTAAGGACAGTTTGATGGATACTCTTTAAAATGAAAACTGGGCCTCAGTAATTTGTATTGGCTCTTTTCCCATCTATGGTGAACCCAAACATTCATGTTTTGGCAAAAAATTAAGTTTTGGGCCATAACTTTTTATGTGGTCCCTTGCCTCATTCACTTCTGTTTAGGAAAATGCTATACTCATTATCAGAACCATGCATTTTTTCACCCGAGGCAAAGAAGTAAATGCACGTTTCTATATACAGGGTATGTCAGAAATATTGTTTAGAAATGTGCATGGAAGTCCAGAGCACGATAACAGGCAACTATCATACAGTAACAAAGTGTCACGTGTGCAACCCTGATGAATAAGAGGGCACTGAATGATGGGAGGAATTCTAACCAGGATGAAGACAAAAAAAGCCTTATTTGTGTGTATGAATGTGCAAAAGTATCAATTGTAACTCAAATAGATAATTTTGTGATCACCAAATATGTATGTGTGGGCACATGACAATATGAGAACCATACGATCCCATGCTTATCAACATTGCTGCAGCATGCACATTTGGGCAGATTTTCTTGGTGACAATAATCAGAACCTACATTCTTCCATCAAGACTGGATGCAGCAAGTTCTTGCACCTTCCTGGCTAAAATGGGTGCTATCACATTATCTGCCCCAGCCTTGACAAGAATCACTGGGTGAAGTGCTACGTTGCCAAAGTAAGCAAAGCAGGGTTTTAGGAAAATGTATTTATGTGGCAACCCATTAATGGTATTTTGTAGTGATAGTAGTAATTCAGACGGTTTTGAAATTTGAAGGTCATGTTAGCACTTTTTTGTTGTGATCAGCATATGTGTGTGGGTGAGTTTTTTTTTTTTTTTTTTTTTTTTTTTTTTTTTTATATTTTTTTTTTCTTTCTTGTAATGAATTGTAATGTCACCTTCTAGTACACAGTTTAGAAATGTGCATTGCAGGAATTTAATCTGTGAAATTCTATAATTTTTTTTCAGTTAAAACAGGTTGATGTATAATACATGGAGTGCAGTGCCAGTTTACTTTGCAATTCTTTAGTTTTAAGTTAAAATGGATTGCTGCACACACAGACAAAAGACTGGGGGAAAAAAATTGTTTCATTATGCACATTTGTTGCGTTTTAAATTTAGTTAATTTGTTACTGTTTCATGAAATTTTGTTATGGATATTTGTTTCATGTAATTACCATTTCATTATGAATTAATTCATACTGTCTCATTATGAATATTTCTTGCATATTTAATTTCTGTTTACTACTATTACTTACTAGTTTCTGTTACTACTGTTTTAAGTAATTGTCAGCAATCCACATATTTTTAAAATGGCTTCTGCTTTTCACATGTTAGGTTGGCAAAAAACCATTCCGCAATGATTGGTGACTTTGCGCCAGGGTTGGGTTGATAATGCGAGAGTACCAAAAAATAAGTAGTGGTTATAATTAACATTCAGCTATGAGGTTTATAAACCAATTAGATTTTATTTACAAATGATGAACCAAAAGTGATAATTTACTTAAAGCTGGTTGCTATTCCTTTATCTTATTACCTCCTACCAAGACCATGTTCAGACATGAAATTGGAGGGAGGTCATTTACTTACTGACAATGACATTTTTTCTTTTCTAACTATGCTTTTGTTTTGAATGCTGATTTAATTACATAATAAAACCAACTTATTCTCTAAATGAAATTGCTGACAAATACAGATAAATTTAGAGTTTTTTTTTTTTTTTTTTTTTTTTTTTTTTTTTTTTTGTTGTTGTTAATTATAATACAGATTATTCCTCTTATCCAAGCTGTTTTTTTTTTTTTTCATTTTTATTTTTTATTATTGCTATCAGATTAACCATGGACATCATCTCTGGTATTAACCCTGTTAATCAGAAGTCTGCTGTAGTTATTTGACAATATCCAATGGCTAGATTATTATTTATTTAAACAGCAATGTGGTTCTTTAAGTTTTTTACTCCTGCCACTGACATAAGGATTAATAAGAGGTCCCAAACATAATCAGTGGGTCTATGGAGCATAAAGAAAAATTGTTTTAAATTGCTCTGTTTACATAGTTTCTATTATATATGTTCTGGAACAAATGTAACTTTTTTTTTTTTACTTAAATTACTTTTTAGTTTTCTCAGATGATTGGCACGAGGCATTAAAAATTTTTAGAATCATAAATTACCATTACTGTTTTTTCATGATAAAATGAAAATAAATCTTTTTTTTTTAAAAAAAGGAAAAGAAAAAGGAAAAATCTGAAAAGGTTCAGATTTTAATGGTTACCCAAAAGGGTTTCTTAAGGTTTTTTATGTTCTCACTGAGCTCGCAGTCTACCAATATCCTCTTGCACTCGTTCCTGCTAACCCATTTCTTTTTATCTTTATTATTAAGTATAATTTTCTTTGTACTTAACCATATACAATTCAAAAGCAATATTACAAAAATTTTAAAAGAAGTATAGTAGTAAATGTTTAGAATTCCTGATGCAGTATTAAGTGTTGGCATACAGTTTTTACTTTTGCCTTTTTATTATTAACATTTTGTGTGTTAAATTTATTCAACAAATGTCATGCTCTTGGTACACATGCCACATAAAATTCAATTCAAAAGCAAAACCACAAAGTATTTAAAAACAGTATAAGGATGCTGTTTTGTGAGAATTTCTGACTGACAGTCTCATGAACTGGAGAAAAAAATGTTTTATTCTGTATAATGTTGCCACTGCTCACTTTCAAACTGTTGACTTTTGTTTATAAAAAAAATTATTAAAGTTAGAAAAATATGAAATATAAAATGTGGGTTTCCAGGTGCACATGTTCAGGTGGAACTCTATGTTATTAAAAATTTGATGGTCCTAATGATATAGCTGTTTATAGCAAATGATTACAAAATCCCATTTTGAGACTAAAGGTGCATTTGGGTTAATAGTATAATTATAAGAACACAGTACTGAAAATCTATGTAACAATTCATAAATCATAAAAATATGGAAAAGTGTATAATTAAAAAAACTTACCTCCTGTATAAGAACAATGTTCCTTCAATATCAGTACCTTCCTAAAATGAAAACTCAGAAAATTAAAATGGCAAAAAGAAAAAAAAAAAAAAAAAAAAAAACATTTTCTAAAAAGAATTAAAAATTTGCTAAAAAATATTTTTCACAAAAATTGAATTAATATTCCATCAAATAGCCATACTTAAAAGAAATCCCAAGAAACAGATAGCCCCACCCTTTTATTTAACAGTTAAAATCGCTTGAGTGCATGAACAGAGATGCAAGACTCAAGAAGGGTTAATTACCCTTTATTTCTCAAAATAAGATTTAACACAGTTGGCTCCTATCTCAGAGCGTACAGGAAAGCCTCCACTTGGGCTTGAACTCAAAGTAATAAGAACTAAAGCTTAACTAAAAAGATACAGCTGAAGCTATCAAGATTCTAAGCAGTTGGCCCCTAAATCTCAATCAAGTAGGCGAAGCTATCAAGGGCCTGAAGTACGGCTGAGCATAGTAATAGCTTTACAGAGAGACGTAGCCCAAAAGGCGAACATGAACTAGTCAGAAACTCTGGCTCTCTAACGAAATCAGTGAAAGTTCAACTTAAATACTACTCTTACTCATTTGCATTAACACGATTCTGAAAACACATTCTGGTAGGAAATTTAAGTTGAAAATAGAAAGGATAGGGATGTAGCTTTAACTAAAGATAACTGTTAAAAACTTAGGATAAACCTTACACAACAATAAAGTCGCTGAACACCGGCTGATAAAATCTATATATTACTTTAATAAAATTAAGCCGGGCGGTAACTACATTTCTGCTGAGCCTTAAAGTCGTTTTATTACTTTTTTATACTAATACAGTTTCTATATTTACAATTCAGACTTTATACTTTTGCTCAGATTTTTATATTTTCCCCATTTTCTATACATCCCAATCTTATTATTCTTGTTTTTTCAAACTGCCATTCTATGATTAAAGTCTCAATGATTTTCAACCAAGATTTTCATACCTTTTTAAGTAGCACCATGGTACTCTATCTTTTTTAATAAAAACACTAACTAATAACATGTTTTGGTTAAAATCACAAAGACTGTTGCAGACCTGTAATTAACAATACTGGATATTGAATATGTTATACGTGTTTTATAAATATATATTATACACACACACACATGTGCAAAATTAATAGACTCTGCACATAATAATCTTGAATTTCTGAAAAACAAAATGGACAAAATTTAATGAAATTTAGTATGAATATACATTTATAAATATATATTCAAAAGTTATTTTACGCATGCATGATTATCAGTAGAGCTCAGATGGCAGGGATGTCCAAAATCAATGCTGTGATAATGAACTGAAAATGAGTCAATATGGGGTATAATCCTCTCTCATAACCAGGCAGATGTGTGCATGAAGGCTGATTTGACAGAAGACAGTTAAGAAAGCCCTTTGGCAGTCAATCCCACTCTTGCAGCAAGGCAGTTTTCAACTTCAGTATGGTTCTCGGAAATGGAAGGCAAGATGAAATTGTACTCCCAAAAGCATCCCAGATATGCTCTATAGGGTTATGGTCAGGATATCCGGCTGGCCAATCCATGCAGCAAATATCTTCATTTTCCACATAATCGTTGACCAGCTAAGCCTTATATGGATGAGCATCATTGTCCATCAACAGGAACATGGACAAACTGCATGAAAAATCAAGCATAGGGCTCTAAGTCTATACCTCATAGCAGTCAGAAAGCCTTTGTCAAACACATGCAGGGTTTGCAGCCATCCAACATAATGACTGCCCAAACCATTACGCCTCCAATACTATAATAATCCTTTTCCCTGATGAGGCAGGTATATCATGTACCAGGCTCTCTCCAGATAGAGATATGCCAAAAACCGGTTTACAGGCTGAATCTTGACTCATCTGTAAAAAGCACAGTGCTTCATTGAAGTCTGAACTAAGCAGTGTGCTCTCTGTACCATGCTAAATGCATTCTGTTTGATACCGCAGTGAGCAGGATGCAAACAGCAGATCTTCTGGCATATAGCCATATCTCATGGAACCTTCATGCACCTGTATATCGTAAAACTTGGATTCCATTGGCAGCATACAGCTCACATGAGATCAGTGAAGCTGTAGCAGTCATATGTCACAGAACTGACAGTGCCAAATAATGATCCTCATTCATCATTGTGGATTTTGGTTAACCTTATCTAGTTCTTTTTTTTTTTAATACATATATATATGAATTCAGTGGCCTGAAACTGTTTCTACAAACTACAAATGACATTTGGTGTTACGCTCTGCACCACCTGTGCTTGTGATTAGCCTGCCTCCAGTCTACCAACAATTCTCCATCTTATTCCATCGTCCATATGTTTGTTATTACTTATTTTACCCGATACCTTATAAGATTTACCAAACTCTTACGAGAAACACAGCAAATGTTGTGAAGAAGAACAAGCACACAAACCTTTGAAAAATCCTTGTGTGCTTACGTCCCCTCAACAATCACAGGTCTGCAGATGCATGTATGTTTATATGCAGATGTATGCTTATGTATTTAACTCTATATATTTGCATAATTCTTCAAGCATAATTAATATCTCTGATTAAATACTTTTTTGTGAAAATCAACATAATTACCAAATTTTCATAATTTTGCACATGAGTATATGAAAGCATGCTAAATTTAATTTTAAAGCTTAGTAAAATTCACATTCTGATTGACTTACTAATAAGGACTCCATAAACAATTCCTTCTTTCCACAACGTGTACCTTTTACATTCAAATACTAATATTAGCAAAAATTAGTTTAGTTATTTGTTTGCTGTCACTAGTATTCATTGTTTATTACCCTTAAAATGGATATGAAATGTGAAACCGATACACTCTTAATGGATCTCAAAACAAAAATCTGATTTTTCTTTAGAAGAAAAGTTGAAAATAATTTATATGAATAAAGATGAGAAAATTATACCAGCAACAGCTCAGAATATAATAAGTTTATTTAAGCAGGAATATAATGAATGATAGAGTTCATATTGTTAAAAGCATGAAAGAGGTAGTAGTGCTGAAGCAACAACAAGAACTGTAATCATTACCAACAAGAAAGCTGGGGCTGCTTTTACACATGGAGAAACTATTATCTCACTTGATTGAGGATCTGACACAGAAACAAAATAATGTTGAGTTTTCTTATCATATAAGAGAAGGTTAGTCCTTTAAAGATTTACAAGAAAAGTGAGGCATCACAGACTTGGGCAGTACATTTAAACCTAATGCTGATTTAAGAACTGCGTGCATGTACACATCATAATAATATATAAAGAAGAAAGTCTGTTGGTTTGTCCTTTAATAACTCAGTCACTGCTATAGCTATCATCACCAAACTTTGTATGATTCTTTACAGGGTAATGGAAAGGGTCGACATCTACTTTTTTCAAAAAAAAAAAAAAGTAGCTAAAATTAGAGTATTAATTAAAAACTCAGAAAAACTATAATTTTTGCCCTCATTTTTCCGAGTGCCAAGCTTGCAAGCTGGAGTTGAAAATCTGCTTTATTTCGAAAGCTGTTGCCACTGCTCGCTTTCAAATCCTAGAGTTTGTTAATAAAAAAATTTGAAGTTTTAAGGTGAAATAAAAGTAGCATTGCCAAACATTAAATAAATTATTCCTGATTTCAAAAATTTGTGGGAAGCCATTTCAACTATTCCCATCTTTGTACGACTTTAATCAGCCAAAATATTAATTAAATACTCTGAAAGCGCTAATTTTTGCACACATTTTTCTAAGTGGCAACAGCCTCACATATTGAAGATAAAAATGCTTTATTTCGAAAAGTGTTGCTACTGCTCACTCTCAAATCATAGAGTTTGAAATACCCTTGGAATGGCCTGTGACACGAGCCAGTTTTGTTTATCTAAGCTAGTTTCACCTTTCACCCCTACAAACGCCATAAAAACATCTCATGTCTCATCAGTTGGCTTTTTAATTCGGTGATGAGTGTGAGTAAAAATCAGTGAGAGTAAAAATTCAGTGTGAATAAAAATCAGCGACTTTGGTTTACATGTTGCACTCTGCAAGTCTCTGTCTCTTCATATGTTGCACTATGCATGGAATTAAGTGACTCCAAGGACGAATGAAAATTGTTTTCATCATGCACGATTCTCAAATGTATTAGATTCTTTGATGCCAAAAGAAATAGAGAAGGAAGGTATTAAAACTGAGCCAACACTTAATGAAATGTTTGAGAAAGTTTCTGTATTAATGGATTGTCCTACTGTATTATCGGAAGAATTCGTTGCAGTAGTTGATGATAATGTACACTGGTGTGCAAAACTTAAGCAACAGCAGGGTTTTTTGCCATAACTCCACGATAAATCAACTGAGAAACATGAAATGCAGAAATGAAGGAGAGTATTATGTACGTAAAGGATAACGAAAGCATCGGAGTTGAAAAAGGAATACAATCCATACAGTATGGAATCAAACAAAAACAAGCTTTATTGAACGCATAGTATCGTGACTCATGATTGTCTATCCAAGAGGAAGAACAACAAGCAGATGTTCCTTAATATGGGATATGCCCTCCCCTCACTGCAATGGTTGCTTTGCACTGTCACCGCATACTCAGAACCAGCTGGTGCAACATTTCTTGCGGTAGGAGTGCCCATTCCTCAATCAGTATCTGTTTGAGTGGTTGGGTGTTCTCTGGAGGATGTAAGCGTGCTGCAATGTGTCTCCCCAAAGCATTCCACACATGTTCGATTTAAATCTAGGGAGTATGCTGGCTAATCCGTTCGAGTGATATCTTCACTTTTCAGTAGCTCCTCAACAGCAAGAGTCCGATGTGGCCATGCATTGTCATCCATAAAAATTAAGTCTGTTCCAATGGCACCTCGGAACAGATGCACATGGGGAAGGAGTACCTCCTCACAATAGCGATCCCCGGTTACAGACCCTCTGTCGAAAACGTGGAGCTCAGTTCGCTCGTTCAGCACAATGCCTCCCCATACCAGAACACCAGGATGACCATTACGGTGTCTTTCCTTGATGTTATTAGGATAAAACCGGGTTCCGATCTCTTTCCAAATCAAAACGCATTGAGAATCGCTTCTGGTACTGAACCGACTCTCATCCGTAAAGAGGACACGACTCCGTTGATCAGTTGTCTAGTTTTTGTGCTCTCTGCACCACTGTAAACGGTGGCATCAGTGGGCAACTTTCAACAGAAGGCGTCTGGCCACAGTAAACCGCGACACTTGTCGCCCTGTTGCTGTACAGAGTTGCTGAGCAATGGCGCTTGCTAACTGCTGTTGGCCTCTTTTTCCCTGCAGGACGATATATAGGTTATCCCCTGCAGATGTCGTCCTCGGGCGGCTACCACCAACCATTCTAACAGCTGTACCTGTGGTTTGGAACGCTTTCCAAGCATGCAAAATGACACTTTTGTTGATTCCGAACTCTGCAGCTACACTGGTGACAGTACGCCCCTCCTCCAGCTTTCCGATCATTCTTCCACGTGTGAAGTCATCCAGGTGATTTCTTCTAGCCATATTTCACGAACTGACTCACTGGCACTTGCAGCGAATATGTTGAATTGGCTCTCCGTCCTTTTTATTCTACTGTTGAGCTGCGCACACCGACATCACGCATTTTGTGTACAGTCACGTCGCCTCTAACGTTTCGTTCCTGATATTTGCATACACATGACGTTTCTACTGACTTACGTGTTCATTGTACTGATCTCCAGACCTCCTTTTCTGAAATTTCATGGCTATCTGCTAAATTTTTACATTGTTGCTTAAGTTTTGCACACCAGTGTATGTACAGCCCCAATTATGGTAGACAAACACATTTTGGAGTTTCATCAAAGCTAAAAAAATATCATTCATGCAGATTCCGGTGACGAAAATGAAATGAATAATGCAGCTCTTATTCTCACGTCATCCAAAATGAGGAACACCATAAACAAAAGTATGTGCAGTTATTTAGACACACAATTCCAATGGTGAAATGAATAACAAAATGGACGACACTGAACAATTTGATGCTAAAAAAGACAATGCAAAGAAAAATATCAGAGTATTTTCCAAAAAGTCAATAAATGTTTTGTTTTTCAAAAAACTTCAAAATTTTGAATTAAATTTCATTAAGTTCTTGTGGATGTTTTTGTTTCATTGATTTTTATTAAATACATGAATATATACATATCTACATAAATAAAATGCACTCTGATAAACATAATTTTGTTGAATATTTTTTTTCCGAGTATCCTTTAACACGAAAAGATACTTTAGTCCCCTCAGTTTCATGTTAAACGATTTTCATTTTATATATAAACCAGTGAAGAAATCTACATGATGTACAGATATTCAGATATCATAAATTTTTTGTCAATTTGATAATTTTTACTCCATCTTTTTATCAGCATCCAGAGATTAATATTGGCTGGTCACCTAATTAAAATGCCTGAAATTAGAACTATCAAAAAATTATTCAGATATAAACCAAAAGGCATTCAATAGAGAAGAAGACCCAAACTCAGATGGTAAACTTTCTGAAAAGAGACTTGTCTAACATAAAGCCCATGTATTAGAAGCCTAAGAGTAAAACAGCCTGGAATGAAATTCTTAAGGAGGCCAAAGCTTATCATTGGTCTGTGGAATCACTGAAGAAAATAAGTTTAATTGTGTAGTATAAATGTAATCAGCATATTGATTCCTACCCAATATGTGCATTATTTGGACAGCATTCTCCTACAGTAAATTGTTTTTTTAAATTTCAGTTAATTCTAGTTGCCTTTTTCAGACTTAAAATTTCTTCCTTGCATTTCAGCTTTATTAAATTAGTTTATATTGCCTTTTTTGTGTTTATACATATATATGCATGTAATTGTAAAAATGTGAAAAAAATACTGACTGAAAATTATGTTGTTAATTATACTTAACAAATAAAATATAAATGAACAAAAATTATTTCCTGATCATTCAACCCCCTTTTCCCATTTCAATTTTTAGTAAAATCTGCCACTTGACACAAATTCTGCAACTCTGAAATCATGCTGCACAATTCCTAAATAAATTCTAAAAATTAGTACCATGTGATACAGTCAAACCACAGATTTATGTGCCTTATAGCAAACTGTCATAAAAAGGTAAATTTTCATTTCTCTTTACAAAATTTCTTGTTTTTTATAAAATACTTCTTTTTTATTATTATTTATGAACAGAAGAAATAGTACCATTAGAGCCATTAAGGCAGTAAAATAAAAGACAAATTAAAATTCAAGAAACAAATATTAACTTTTTTAAAAGGTAAACTGAATTTCTGTCAAGAATATTAAGGTTGTTTCTAAAATAATAATAATAATAAGTAATTTAAATCCGAATAGTCTGCACAACAAATTTGGTTTTACCAAAATACATTCATGCAAAATTTAGTAATCATTCTCTCTTAATAAATAGCTGTTTATTCATTACAATCATTATAATACAGTTTTTAAAATTTTATTTAGTAAATTTTCACAATATATTACCAACATAAAGTATTTGTGTTTCAAATAAACCACATTTCTTTAGTAAATTGATAAAACAAAGATTTCCTTTCAATTTTATTAATTTGTTTATTATTATCAACTAAAGTAGGAACTCAGTGCTCTTCAGCGAATATATAACATCTGTACATATTTCACTGTAACTGATAATACACAAAACTATTCCAAATTTCATTTTCTTATTTTTTTTATTTATGAATTTAAATTGAAATTTATTTATGAATTTAACAGAAAGATTATGCCATGTGAATACAATTAAACATACGAGAAGGAATACAAAGATGTTCCAAAAGAAGAAAATGCTTTACATCCTAATAATTATCCAAGTAGTAATTATAAAAATGTTACTTCACTTAGTTGCAAAATTAGAATTTCAGATATAAATGTCAAATTATTTCGTTAATAACATTTTTTTGCAGTAAAAACGAAAACATACAAATTCTGTCATTATATTATAAATTTAAATTTAAGTATAGTCATCACAAGATACAATTTTCAGGAAGAAATATTGCATCAATAACTTCCACCTCCCCACGTTTTAGCCAATTTTAAAGAAAATCAATGTGTCTTTTTTTTTTTTTTTTAAATTTCATACTACTAAAAGTGTACAGTCTACGAGGCATACATTTTAAAAAGAAATGAAACTCAATATAACAACAAGGGCATACAATTTCATCCTTAAAGACAACGAAAATATCAATAACGGCGATTATTTCATTGAAATATTTCAGATACATCACATTAACGAGTATCTGTCAATATTCTCTGATAATGTTTAATCTGACACAGTCAAAATCATGAGCCGAAGTAAGTACATCCAAATTTGATAACCGACAGTGTAAACCTAAAGAAACATTTCCTAACGTAAAAACGAATATGAATATTACCCATTTTTCCAGTTTTCTTTCATATTTATATATAGCTACTTGACTCGCATTGTCAATAATTTCTACTATGCGAGAATCAACTCGCTGTAAAGTTTTTAAATTTATTTGAGTTTCGCTACTGGCTGCCATTTTGTCACACGACACTCCTGGCTGTTTCTTCTTCTATCAGTTCGCGTAGCAGACGACGCAAACAAGGAAATTAAATTTTATCCCAAAACATCAGATCAATTTTCTTATTTTAAAAAGCTGCATTTTAAATTTTTCAACATTTCATGAAATTCGTGGATAAAAATATATTTTTGGAAGCATTACTTAATAAATGAAATAAGAATGAGATGCATTTACAAGCTGGTTAGAGAATAACTGTAACTGCAAGATAGAAAGAGGGAAATTTGTAATAGCGATGCTCTAAGTATCACGGAGTATAATGATATACACGGAGTAAGTATATACTCCGTGTCTTAAATGAATAAGTACCTTTCCAAAGCAGTTTTGTATTCTGTGGAGGTGGTTATCTTTGGGAAAAGATGTTCAGTATTGATACTTATTTATGGTTTCAAAAACACGGGTCGTTTTAGGATTGTGTGAACCAGGAGAGGATCGTTGTATTTAAGGAAGGCAAACCATATTTTGAAATTTATCTGGCGTCAAAACGTCTCAAAATCTTTTCGCATAGTGACATACAAACTCCCAAATAACTACATTACTCTCACTTATAAATATGATGAGGTTAATGGTAGTAAATAATTATTTTATAAATAAAAATAAAGTCATTACATGGAAACTGCTGCTGAAATGGAAGTTTTATTAACAGTTTTGCTACCGCCAGGAAATGTCAAAAATGTATTTTTTCTTTCTTCCGTAGCACAAAAGGGAAGAGAGTCTCATGAGAATATTAAGCTAAGTACTTCATGCGTTACAAGTGTGAAGAGTGGATGTGCTGTTACAAGTGTGTAAAGTACATGTGCATATGCAGTTAAACACAGTTTGTACGTTTCCTCATTCATACATCGTTTCGGGTCAGTTTCTCTTCAATACTATTTATGGTAATAGTAAAAAAGTAAAATATTTCCTTCATATTACTCGTAATTTTGGCTTGAATATCCTTTTTTTTCCCTATTTGTCTGCCTACGTTTCTATTCACAATGCAAGAATTTTCTCCAAAAATTATTTGTTTCTTTCAGTAGCATATGAAAAATTTATATTGAGGTAAAAGACAGAGAAAGAAACACACAAATTATAACTAATAAGGCTTCAGACTGATAAGGCTTCAGATTCAGCTGGTCGATCGGGAATGTGACAGCCTGGAAGGACAGCATGAACGATGAGGTGTAGGGAGGTGAAACGAATGCAATTATACTTCTTTTCTTTTCCTTTGTCTCTTTTTATTTATTTCTTATTTTTTTAATTTCAACCAGCTGAACTTGACGAATAGTTTGTTTCTTGTTATTATTCAAGATTTTTTTCACATGGAAATTCGTCGCTAAAAAATTTTAATTTTTTTCGAACTCCAAAGATTTTTACAGCCGTCATGCAAATAAGGAACTGGCGACCGGTCATCTACGATTGCGACAACCTTTTGTTTAACGTTCATCTGTATTTGTTTACTTTCAACGACGTACAGTTACGGATATCTGGTTGTAATTTCAGGGATTTATTGTAGACAAGCATTGCCCCTTTGTCCTCGCATTTGGCATTGAATATAATATCGGTACCCTGAGGGTTGTGGGGTTCCACCCTTTTATTTCTCAGTTAAATGTAGGAACTCTTTTACACCGATAAGCGAATAATCACTTGAGTGTATGAAGAGAGACGTAAGACTCAAGAAGAGTTAATTACCCTTTATTTCTCAAAATAAGGATAAACACAGTTGGCTCCTATCACAGAGCGTACAGCAAAGCCTCCACTTGGGCTTGAACTCAGAGTAATAAGAACTAAAGCTTAACTAAAAAGATAGAGCCAAAGCTATAAAGATTCGTAAGATCTAAGTAGTTGGCCCCTAAATCTCAATTAAGCAGGTGAAGCTATCAAGGGCTGGAAGTTTGGCCGAGCATAGTAATAGCTTTAGAGAGAGACGTAGCCCAAGGGCAACTGCGCGCGCTAGTCAGAAACTCTGGCTCTCCAACGACCGTAGCACGACTTTTGTAAGAGGTTTTCGACCCGTGAGAGCCTTTACCAATCTATTATTTTTCGTTTTCGGAGTTTTCTTTTTAGGAGCTTGAAGTCCTGAAAAATCAGGAGTGCTTAGCGTTACAAACGCATCGTATATTTTCACAGTAGTAGCGACCTCTTTTGGGTTGGCTTGTGACTAAGAGTAGCAATTTTTTGTTGGATAAGCAGTTCTTGTAGCATAATCAATGGCATAATCTATATACAAAACACAATTATTATCGTTATAAAATATTTGTACGATTCTTGAATATATAAGTATAATTAGGTAAATTTTCTTGGTTGAATAAAGTAGAAATAAAGTATATACAAGTCCTTTGCGGATTTTAGGTTCGGCTGAGGATCGAACCGATTATCCTGGAGTTCATAAAAAGACTATGCTTAATTCCACTCGTCTATCGAGGTTTGCGAAAATTGTTGCCATGAACTGTTATGATGAATTGTTCTTGGTCTTTTAAATGGTTGGGAGACAGTGAAATCGTAGTTTCCTATATTTTTTAAGATATTGTGCTCATTGCTATCAATCTTTGAGAAAACGTTGTGCGAGTTAATTAGGATTTCTGAGTCCAGAGGTTTTATTTTAAGGTCGTAGTGTGTAGAGACATTAGGTTATTACGAAGCAGGAGACATGAAAAATATGCAACGCCTTCGCCGGGCATCGAACCACGGACCTCTGAAATACCGGCTCAGTGTGCTGACCATTACACCACGAAGGCACGCTAAGAATGTGGGAGATATACCTTATAAGTGAATTTGCGTGATTCTAACGAACCACGGCGAATTAGTAATTATTATGAGGGCTTTGTTTTGAATTTTTTGAAGAGCTTGCTTATGACTTCTAGCAGCTGCTGCCCAGGCGGGTGCAGCGTAGAGTAGGATTGATCTGATACCTTGGAGGTAGATAATTCTTTTAGTGCTTAAGCTTAACGTGGAGTGTCTGCCTATTAGAGGATATAAAGACATAAGAGCCTGATGTGCTTTATTTCTGGTTTCAGTGATATGCTTACTAAATGTGAGTTTTGCGTCTAGATGAACACCTAAGTATTTGGCAGAGTTTTGTCTTGGGATGATCGTGTTTTCGAATTTGATGTCTTCATATGCTTGGTGATATGCTGTACGTTTAAGGCTGCTATCACACGGCCGTTTGTTTCGGAAGGACAACTGTTTGGAACAATTTTCTGCCTTGTCACGTGATATACAACAGCCAATCACCATAGATCACTTTGGGGTTAACATATAAAGGGGAAACTGGTTCTACGCCAGGGCTACCAAAATTAGCTATTTTTAGCGTGATGAAGGATTCGAAGCTGATAGCTGATTGGTTGAAAACGAACAACCTGCAATTTTTTTCCGATTGGAAGGAAAAAATCGCACGTCTTTCTTTCAATAGTAAACCAGGCAGAAAAGATGTCCGAAACAGTTGTTCGTGTGAAACAAACGCCGTGTGATATGGGCCTTTAAAAGACAACTGTAGATTTGGTTGCGTTTATTTTGATTTTCCATCCTTTGAACCAGTGGGAAAGCTGATTTATTGCTGATTGAAGTTTTCGGTGTGCTGTATTTGGTTTTAACGATTCTCCAACGAAGTCAATTAAACATCGACTTAAATACTATTCTTACTCATTTGCATTAAACGCGTTTCTGAAAATACATTCTGGTAGGAAATTGTAAACTGAAGCTAGAAGAGATAGGAAAGGTGCATAAACTTAAAATAACTGTTATAAAATTAGGATAAACCTCATAGGGTTAAAGGGAAAGATCCTTTGTGGAAAATTAGTGACGATGACATTTGAAAGTTTCAGATTTCTTTCTTTCGTTACTGGAAAGAGGAAAGAAAATTGTTGCGATCTGATTAGAAATTCTAGCCATTATGATACTTCGAGTTTGGCTCTTATTATTGCGATACTTGGAGTTTGGCAATAATTAAAGAAAGGAATGTTTTAAACTGTAATATATCGTTATGCTCGAAGAAACATTTAAATGGGGTACTCAAAACTTTAAAACAACTAGGGAGAGTTAAAAAAGGGTCATATGCACCATACAAATCACTAGTCCTCTTCCCTCGTGTGTACTTAACTTTACCACGGTTTTTTCCTAACTCATATTCTGTCATCTTCTACCCATGAAAAGTTTATTTTAAATTAATGCTAGTTGTTTAAGTTTTTCAATCTTCAATTAGTCAATCTAAAGTCAGCTTTTGTCACCTACAACAGTTTAGTATATACATCGACTTTTTGGCAGTATAAATATAAGAGAGTTGTTTTGAAGATAAGTTTTCGCATCTTATTACTGTATGTAACCATTACCAGACCATGTACGAAAATTATTATGCACAATAAATCTTAAGATAAAAGCGAAAACAATTTACACGTCTCTCAAGCATGTATGCAAAGCAAATCACTATGTATCGACTGTGTGAGCACAAAAACGCAGAATCCGTGAAAAGGTCAAGAAAAAGGGTGAGAAGTACGTGAAATTATAAATAATGCATCAAACAAATATCAGAAATTATTTGCACATTTCAGAAAATCATATTCACAGTACAAAGCAAATTAGCAGTTTAATTCACAAACATAGATGTAAAACACAATATAGCCAAAATAAACTATGCACTAAGCTTGAAACTACAAACAATTCCTCAAGAAGCCAGTCATATAATCTTCACAGCTCGCAAACAAATATGCACAAAAATAACTTGTTTACACCGGCAACCTTAAAAACGCATAATTACATAATAAATTGGGTGTGCATTTACACTAAACATATAAAGACTGATAATAATCCACAAAACATGCATGAAAGCAGGAAAAAGTATATGCAAATGTTTCTGACCGGACATCAGCGTTTCCCGGGATACGTCGGTAGGTTTAAGATACAGAACGACGATAAATGTAAACTATGTAGTCTGTTTAGTGATGCTAAGCATTTCTTTGAGGTCGGTCCCTAGTTTAATAGCTTAAGAAACAATAAAATATTGATTTTGAAAATCCTTTTTTATGCTATAAAGATTTCAGACAATTATGTAAATCTGTGATGAAAATTATTAACGGTGAGCGTCGGCCAGTGGGAATCAGTGCATGATTTTTGCTTTCTATTTGGTCTATTTTACTAATTTGTTGTTACCATTGTTTGTGTTTGTTGTTCGCCGTTTTGTTTTTCGTCTTTGGTGTTTGCTGTTGTCTAAGTGTTTGTATTTGTTCTTTTTCTTCACTTTTATGCTTATAATTATTATTAACGCATGATTATTTTCATTTAGATATTTTGTGTTTCAATTTTTCCTTTGTTGAAATGGGCGTGGCCTGTCATGACCATGTGACCAACATGTTTGGTTAGGCGGGTCGGGCTGCGCCAACTACTACTACTACTACTACTACAACTACTACTGCTGAATATCTGTGGCGAACTGCGAAATGTATTGTAGTTGACGCAGCTGTCTCGGGGACGCTTTCTCAATTTTTTGCTTAAGAGCAAAGATCAATGGCTTGTGATCCGCTACAATTACAAATTCCCAACCTTCTAGGGTATACTTGAAATGTTTCACTGAAAGATATATATCGAAGAGTTCACGATCGTAGGTGCTGTAAGATTTCTTCTTTGAATAGAAAGCATTTGGTCTCCAGTTCCAGCCAATAGCCCAGTCGGATGCATCAGTGCCCAATGATAACGGAAGTCCGGGTGAGGGGAAACATAAAAGGACAGAATTAGCTAAATCATGCTTGCATTTTTCAAATTGTTGTATTGCCTCCTCATTCCATGGGGGCTTTTATTTTATCCTTCTTTTTTTACACCCTTAAAAAACTCATGCAGTGGTGCTTGTGTCTGAGCCGCATTTCTCAGATACCTGCGATAAAAATTTTGTCATACCCAAGAAAGTACGCAAGTATTGTAGGATCACAACAGTGGGTATTCTAAGATGAGTTGAACCTTGCTAGGTAGAGGACATGATCTTTTAGCAATGATCAGATAACCCAGAAACACAATTTGATCTACTCCCAGAATAGATTTCGATACATTAATGCTAAGACCAAATTTTCTCAGTATCTTAAACACTATCTGCAGATGCTGTTTGTGTTCATCCTCAGATGATGATGCTATAAGCACATCGTCTAAATATGGGAATAGAAAATCCAAGCCGAAGAAAACTTCATTAATGAAACGCTGAAAGGTAGCCGATGCATTTCTGAGTCCAAAACTCATAACATTGAATTCAAATAAACCAAAAGGGGTAATTACGGCGGTCTTTGGTTTGTCTTCTTTAGCGATTGGTATCTGATAGTATGCTTTTCCGAGATCAATCTTTGAAAATACACTTTTCCCCTGCAAATAAAATGAAAATCTTCTATTCTGGGAATCGAGTAACGGTCAGGTATGGTTTGGTTATTTAATAGTCTATAGTCCCCGCAGGTTCTAACTGTTCCATCCTTTTTACAGACTAAATGTAGAGGACTACTCCATTGAGATTTTGATGGTCGAATGATTTCCTTCTCTAACGTGAACTGAAATTCTTGCTTGGCTAAGGCAAGTTTTTCAGGATCGAGTGGACGAGCTCGTGAATGCACAGGCACCCCTTCGGTTGTTATATGGCGCTTCACATCATGTTTACTTGGGGTACTGAAAGCATATGGCTTAGTTAAGCAGGGGTAAGATTTAAATAATTCATAAAACTTTGATTTATGGTTATTAATCAGTGTGCTGATGATGTATTCATCTGAGATACACCTAATTGCAGCTTTTACAGATAACTGAGTAACACCATCGATCAATTTTCTACTATGAATATCAATATGTAGTTGAAAATTATTTAGAAAATCAGTCCCAATGATACCTTTATTAACCTTCGCAACGATAAATGGCCACTGAAATTGTCGTCTGAGTCCCAAATCAAGATTGAGAGTTCTTACACCATAAGTTGGGATCTCTGTGCCATTGGCAGCATATAATATGTAGGAGCATGGCAGAGTTCCGGCTGAAGCTACCGGGATCAAGGATACGTCGGCTCCACTGTCCACTAAAAACCGTAATCCCGATTTTTTGTCGGTGTCATATAGTAGGAATTTGTGACAATTATAATTGCTTGCTATAGAACTGGCCGCGGAGTTTACTGCTAATTTACGTTTCCCGACTGTTTCCATTAACAAGGTTGTTCACATTTTTCAGGATAAAATTTAGCGCCAAATTTAAAATGGTAATAACAATATTTACCTTTTTCATCAAATTTCTGTCTTCACCTCTAACGGCTACTGCGGTTCCTACTGAAGTTGCGAGTCCGCGGTCTGGAGTTCCGGGCAGTCATGCTGGCAATTTTATTTGGTGAGGGAGTGATATTGGCAATTTGGAGCTCTAATGAGGCAATTTTCTGCTGTAGCTCTTCCACCACTGTATTTTTGCTGACTGCAGTCAATTTCTGGCTTAAGTTTAGTTCCGCAATTCTATCAGCCATTGTGGCCAACTTGTCCAGATTTTCGTCACTAAGCACTAGAATGGTTTTTACAGCATCTGGCATCTTTTCCAGCCAAAGAGATCGTAAAATATTATCCGACATGTCTATCCCTAGAGATTCCAATTTGAGAAGGAGCTGGCTGGGTTTCGTGTCGCCGAGTTCCAACCCGGTGAGCAGACGTTTAATGGGGTGACTTTCACTTTCCTTTAAAGTGTTGAGTAATCGTTCCTTAGCAGCCGAATATTTGTTGCTTGTAGAGTCTTTTATGATATCCCAGATGTTTTCCATAAATCTAGGTTCTAAGTGGGCGACCAAATAATTGAACATCGTTTCTTTGGTCTTAATTCCTCTAATTTGAAATTGGGCCTTTACCAGATAAAACCACATCTCAGGTCTTTCGACCCAAAACGGCGGAATTTTCAAGCTCACCTTGCTAGCTTCGGCATTCGGCTGGGCAGTGCTATCGTCGTGCATGGCAAAACAAAATATTATCACATCACGTCCGAGTCACCAATAATATTGCGGCAATTATATCAGAAGGTTACAAATGTTTTAAATCTCTTAATATAAGGGGTTCAATAAATTTTAAGACTGATCCCTTTGATGATATTCTTGATACTGTATTATATTCCGGATAGGTGCTAGGAAAAATTTCCGTCTTTTTTAATAGATCATTCATCACGAAGAAATAATCACAGACATGACTTAGCTTTTCTTAGTTTTGTATTGACATAATATTAATTACATTTTTAGTTTTACGAATAATCATTTTAACAACAATATTCTATTACAGCCGATTCAAAAGTTGCCCAAATCTAGTTCTTTTAAAGTTCTAAAAATAATAATGCTAGTTCTACAGTTATCGTATGGTTTCTAGCTGTTGCCAAGAAAGCTCGAATCAATAACTGTTTTCTTCTCTTTCTTTTTACCGGAGCAGTTGCCACCATGTGATTATAGATATATATATATATTGCGTGTGTTTGTATAATGTTATGTTTTCAAACATCATTTAGTATTATTTATTTATTCTTCCTCCACACAAATAGGTAAATAAATAATCTTATATTGCATACAGGGGCGGGCGTCATTTCTTAATTACTACCGCTATTGGCCTACGGCAATCAGTTTGATTTACTAATCAAGACTCATAGAAGTCGATATTAGTCGTAGATTGAAGATCACAAGAAGCATACAGGGGCGCACATTTACCGCTTTGCCTCAGGTGAAAAAATGTACAGGCACAGCTCCGATCAGCAGTATGAAAGAGTTAACAATAGAAGACTTCGTGAAAAATCCGATGACCTTTTCTTTCAAAAACGAAACATGTTGGTCTCTGTCTCAACCGTGTATTGTGAGTATTATTGAGCACTCATTTAGTACCATTATAAGGTATTTCTCCCGCCTTCTTCGCATGCCTCCGTAGTGTAGTGGTCAGCACGCTCGACGCGTATTCGAGAGGCCCGTGCTCGAGTCCCGGGAAGGGCATTACTCATTTTTCACATATCCTGCTTTCAAAAAATACCTAATGTCTCTACACCCTGAGCAGAATAAAAACTTGATTTCTCCCAACAAGGAGAAGGAGTCGCTTGAATGGAGTGTGTATGTTTAGTACGCATCTTAAGTTTATTGAAGGAAGAAGAACAGAAAAAGAAATAGGGAAAAAAATGTTGTAATATAAATTAAAATAAAGAAAGTTCAGGCATCTCTTTATTTCTATTCCTCAGATTTGAATAATCTGTTTAAACTCATGCACATGTGTTTAAACTCATGTCCATTACATATATTCGCTTCATTTGTTTGCAACAAAGTGTGTGAGGACTACCTGACTAAACAGAAGAATTTGCTAAAGAAACTGTCTTGTACTCTCCTAATAATACATGGGAAAAAACAGAAAAACACTTATGCAGCCAACCAACTCGTTATTAAATCGAACTACCAGTTTTCAGTGCTTTTATTTGCTCAATCATTGATGCACGAATCACATTAGTTTCGTTTTCTCGGTCTAGGATCGTTTGCATTCCATTAACTCGGACCCTAGCTACACCTAGGATGTGTAACAAGGCTACACCCATGACAGACGATACCTGATACAGATACCTGGTTACAGCCATGATAGACAATACCTGATATTGACACCTGGTTACACCTATGATAGACAAGTTTGCTGACGAGATAAATAAATTCTTCATTGCATGTTTTAGTTGGATTATTATTTGCTTTTAGTGCTTTGTTTTCAGGTAAATCAAAGGGCTCCAGCAGATAACATTTGAAAATTCTTTCTGAGAAAAATTAAAACCTGAAATAAATAAATAATTAATAAAAAAGTAAAAGAAAAAGAAAATCTGAAGGGCTTAGCAGACTTTAAATTACGCCCAAAGGCGCGTTTTTTTTAGCATTTTGTGTGTTACCTTTATTTATTAATTATCATGTTCTTCACAGTTAAACCATAAAATTCAGTTCAAGAACAATATCGCAAAATAATTTTAAATTGAGCATATCTTTAGAATTTCCGATACACAATCTCACGCGAGATAAAAAGGTTTTTTCTGTATAACGTTGCCATTGCCCGCTTTGAAATCCTTGAGTTTGTTAATCAGAAATTCGTTAAAGTTTTACAAAATATGAAATCGATAATAAAGCAAATTCCAAATTTCAAATTTGGGCTTCCAGATGCCCATATTCGCAGTACGATTACGTCATTCAAAATTCGATGGCTCTAGGTACCGTTGTGTTATCACAGTGTGAGAAAGATATATATATTTATGCAGATTCTTCATTATTTAATTTCTTCAAATATAATACAGGGCAATACATATTTGGTGGCAATAATTTGAAAAGTGAAACGGACATTCAGAGTGATTCGACACAAAATCGCAAATCGAAAACAATAGTCCTTCAGGGACAAAGCCCCTTTGGACTAACAAAAAAAAAAAAAAAAAAAATCTAAATTCAGTGATATTAATTAAAATTTCGGAAAAACGATACTTGCTTAATAATATAATAACTTGCCGAACGAAACAAACATTAAACTAAACCCAATACGAACACAAAAACCAACCCAATATAATTCCAATAGTCAACCCAATACAATTCCATTAATCCATCCAGTACAGACCCAATAACCAACGCAGTACAATTCCAAAAATTCTAATAGCCAACCCAATGCAACTTCAATTACCAACAAAGAAACATAAGCACTAAATTGAAAAGTGAATCGGACATTTTTGTGAAACGACGCAAAACGCCCAAATGAAAGTAATAGTCCTTCGAGACTACATCCCTTTGGACTAAAAAAAAAAAAATTAAAATATAAAGAAAGGTAACTCCAAAATAGTTCTCTTAATTTAAATAGAAATTATGAATAGAGATGACTGAGGTAGAATAGTAGATGAATAAACATTTAGACTAACGCGTTATATATTTTATGTATATTTGAAACGTGAGAAAATATATTACATAATTCTATAAAAGTATTTAATGTTTTTAATTAGATATATCATGAGTTAAATGCATTTTTATCTAACTCAATCGGATTAAAAAGTAAAAAAAAAAATAATATTCTTAGTAAGAACTGCATACTGCTTTTAAATAGGTTCGTTTGTTAAACGATAACAAGAAGATTAAATTTAAAAGTAAATAAATATCTTACATTTTCCCGAATGGCAATAAATTCGAAAGCAAAGTGAAACAACTCATTAAAGTGAATCAACACAGAGTCGTATTTTGAGACTAATAGCCCTTTTGGATACCGGGTTTTGATACTAATAGCTACACTGAATTATCTCTATATCCTAATCTAATTAGTAATTACTATCCTAATCTAATATCACAAAATAAGATTTTGGTTATTGCTTATCAAATTGAAGGTAAAATGCGAAGTAAATACTTCTAACTAGCACGGACACAAAAATAAAAATTGTACCATTCACGTGGGTTGTAGACTATCGATTTATAATTCACATACATTTTTTCCACAAAGTTCAATAATATAAAATCAAAAATCACAACACTCGCTTAAAGAAAATAAAAAAAATTGAGCAGGTTAATTGATACAATGTGAGCGGAAGGATTGATGTCGCAGGTGTTATCTTAGACAATATTGAACTCTGTTCTATATGTGTGTAAGGATTTATTTATTTTTATCTAGCCAGTTATTTTATGTAAAGTATCTTTACTGTCATTCGTCTTTCCTGTGTTCCAGAGTGCTAATTTTAGTTCACATGTATTGAGATGAGGTGCAAAGAGATAGTAGTTAAAGGGAAATTTTGGATTGTTTAATTAGAGCGTGTTCCGCCTGCTGAAGGCCACGTTACTAGTTGAATTTCTAAGTTAGCGTTCCTGCTTTCGGCGTTGCTTTATTCTTACCAATTGCGCTTTTCTCGCCGACATAAGTTTGAGCCAACTTGCGCATTATTCATTCCTATGTTGCCTGTTGGGCTAACTTAAGATTTAATTTAGTTTTAAATTTGAATTCCTTATCTTCTGAGTTACTCCATAAATGGTAGCCAGTTTATAAGCACAAGAAGTGCCTTTTGTTAAATTACTTTGAGTTCTGAATTTAAAAGGGTCTTTTACACGTTTCCATTTTTCGTTTCCTCTTAGACATACCGATAAGCCGCTTGCACCATCCAAGGATTTGCTGCAAGTTATATTTATTAGTTACAGGCGCATTCCCTATATATGAAAGAATTAATTGAGTATTCGTCATGAACAATCCGAGCACAAAGTAAAACACTGGGAATTACAGCAAGGCTATTGGTTACTACAGATGGTTTTGCTAGTCGCTAAAGCGAGCGAGATGTCTACGGAAAGAAACGTGATTCCCCTCATCCGTTACAGATTCAATAATAAACAGTTCCGTGCTCATTTTAATCGGTCCGAATTGTAGGTGCGACAAAAATATAAAAAATATTAAAAAAAACGTCTGAAAGCTTTTAGATTTATATTACGCCCAAAGGGACTTATTTTAACGTTTTGTGTGTTACCTTTAGTTATTAAATATTATGTTCTTCGCACTTAAACCACAAAATTCAATTCAACAGTAATATCACAAAATAATTTCAAAAGAGCATATCTTTAGAATTTCCGAATACACAGTCTCGAGCGCTGGAAATAATCCCCCCCCTCGTACAGTGTAACTATTGTTCGCTTTGAAATCACTGAGTTTGTTAATCAAAAATTCGTTGAAGTTTTACAGAACATTAAAGAGATAATAAAACAAATTCGAAATTAAAATTTCGGGCTTCCAAGTGCCCATGTTCGGTTGGAGGACTATTCAAAATTTGTTGTCTCTAGATACCGTCGTTTTTTCACAGTGCGAGAAACATACATACATACATACATTCATTCAAATTCATCATTTTTTAATTTCTTTAAATATAATGTATGACTCTACTATTCGGTGGCAACAACTTGAAAAGCGAAACGCCGTTTATAGTGAACCAAAGCAAACTGCCAAAACGAAATTAATAGCTCTTCGGGGCAAATTGGCCCTTTGGGCTAACAGGAAATGATTCAAATTTTTAATTCAGAATATAATATGTTATCATTATTTATTGTGAAATTTTACCGCTCTAAAAAATTGTCGTCCGGGGCAAGCCGGCCCGCCATGCTACGCCATTGGTTAAAACTAGCTTAGATTACAATAAATGAAACATTTGTGGCACATCCTAATAAAGCCGGTAATTTTAGCAGACATGAGTGCAATGATTCATAAATTCACATATATGCGTAATCAGAGGCATGAAAGAGAAAAGAGAAATATGAGATGAAGGTGGCGCTAGCAAGTAGCAAAGATCCTGAAAACACCTGTTGCAGCATAGTCAGTACAAAAACAGAAATATTTGGACGTAGTGATTGATTTTTTTGATAACATCTCCGCCTTTATTTGCGGACTTACAAGTTCAGTCAGATGACTGGTAAATACGTAAAGAGAATGAAGCTTTTCATTTAACTATTTATTTAATTTTGGTATAAACCGATGGACAGAATTTTCCTAAAAACGTTTTTAACATATGAAGCGTCCTGTCTAATATATATAACAAATTAAGCAAATGCAAAAAATTTCAAAAAAGTGTAATTACAACGTTCTATATAAAAATCTTTTCAATGAATTTAGTAAATCTTCTGTGATTTAGACTTCACATACATAGTAAACTCCCTGTAACCCGGGCAGCAGATTAACATGACCATGTCTTAATGTGAAAGGTGGAAAAATTACTTTTACAAGTAATCAGCGCAAAAGTGAACTGTCTACGAATTATAATATATATATAAACCACCGAGATAACAGCAGGTAATAGTACATGATTTTACGTTATTTGGAAATTATTTTGATCCAAAAAAGACAATCATTAATTGCACCTAACCCGAGATACATAAACATTATACAGTGAAACAAGAAATTTTCCAGCTGATTTTTTGTCGAGTTTGAATTTAGCAACATTTTCAAATTCTCTTGCAAATAGTGTTTTTAACGCTATTTCTAATTTAGATTCTTGATTCCTAATGATGTATTCTACTTGTAGCGCGTTCTTTCTGTTTGAATACTGATGTAACTTATACGACTAAAATCAATTCAAACAAAATTAATTTACTCTCCAGATTGAATTTGCTTGAAATTATTGATACATTCTTAAAACAAAAATTTTCTGTTAATTTCTGTACGGGTTAATCTTCCTTCCTGTAATTTTTTAATTTATTATGGACGTCATCCTCAGTATTACCTCGGTTAATCATGCTGAGTATAATCAGAAAAAAAATATGGCCTTCTGTAATTCACTATTTAAATTTTGAGATATAAAATGTCTTTTTATGCAAAATGACATGTTAGAAGAGGAAATACATGATTATTCAAAGTAAAATTTATTTTATTGTAGCCTAATTATAAAGCTATTTCAATTATAATTATTTATGCAAGTAACAATCCTATGCACAAGTGCACATAACACAAGTATACAGTACTCCTATACACACGTATATACAGCACATCTTAACAGTAACTTACACAAGCACTATAAGATGTAATACATATATCAATTGGCAGCCCAGTATTCTCTCCTGAAGTCTACAGCTATATCAGGAAAATAAATAAGATGAGCCCTGGCCTTGAAAAAGTTACCAATAAAATGATAAAGAACTTCCTATCAAAGACATTCTTTGATGAAAATAATCAATATCACTCTGAAACATCAGTGCTTCCCTTCACTCTGAAAAATTGCGGCCATCTAGTCCATAATTAAGCCAAATAAGCCTTTAACTTATCCTGGGTACAAAAAGCTATCGTTCGATAAGTCTGTCATTTGGTCTTGGTAAGACCGCCGAGGTGGCAATTTTGGTAAGACTTAATACTTTATCGACACCAACAGAATCATGATTCCATAACAGTTTGGCTTTTGTCGAAACCTATCAACTACTCACCAGCTCTACAGTGTGGTCGAACTGATTTCTGAGGGACTACAGTAAAAGGTATTCACTGTTGGACTTTTACTTATCGAAGCCAAAGCTTATAATAGGGTCTGGTTGGACAGTCTCATTCCCAAATTACTTACCCTAGGATTACCAGATGATATCACAAATATCATTAAGTCCTACCTAACACGCGTCGTTCGCATTACAAAAAAGTATTTTTCCTTCATGCTACTCTAGCCGACATATCACAGAGCTCTTTCATTGCAGATACACCATTTAAATTATACACTGACTATCAATAAGTATTTGGACACCTATGCAAATGACGATATCTGCGGTCCTAAGGTACGTCACGGAGTCCGCCGGTATATATCGTGTAGGAAACAGCATCGGCTTTAGTCGCATGCAAGATGCCTCGCATTTCGGAGCACTCTGATTTCGAGAAAGGTATAATTATCGGATATCACAAATGTGGCCGATCCTTAAGGGACATATCTAGCGATCTGAAGTACCCAAAATCAACAGTGGCCTATGTGATTAAGAAGTGGAAGGTGAGCGGTGATTGTCGGAATGTGCCCCGAGTGGGCAGACCAACGAAACTGGGAGATAGAGACCGACGAGTGCTGTCCAGAGAAATTCGGAAAACCCGCACCCAACCGATGGCCCTCATCCGCGAGGAGTTTCAACAGGCATGCGGGAGTATTGTTTCAATGAATAGCATCCGTAAGAAAGCACATCTGCTTGTTTTTGATGGTCCTGCTGCTGCCCATAAGCCTTTGATCACAAAGTCCAACCGCGCTGTTCGGTTAATGTGATGCAAAGCACATCGAAAGTGGACCGTAGATCAGTGGAAACGGGTTCTTTGGAGTGACGAATCAAGGTTCACCTTTTACCGTTCAGATGGCAGGGTCTGGCGTCTACCTGGAGAACGTCTCCTGCCAGAATGCATTGTGCCAACAGTCAAGTTCGGAGGAGGTGGAATTATGGTCTGGGGTGTTTCTCCTGGTATGGGCTGGGACCCTTGGTCCCCATTCATGGTAAGCTCAACTCCGATGCCTACTGCACTATTTTGGATGACAATGTGCTTCCTACGTTGTGGCAGTTTTACGGGTTGGACCCATGTTTCTTTCAGGACGACAATGCCAGTTGTCATATTTCGACGTTAACTAAATCTTGGTATGGTGCCAATGGAGTTCATCGAATGAACTGGCCTGCCCAGAGTCCAGACCTGAACCCTATCGAGAACCTCTGGGACGAGTTGCATTGCCGAATTCAGGGATGCACTACCCGTGCAAAATCAGTGAAGGAACTTCTATGTCTTCTCCAAGCCGAGTGGAAGAAAATACCACTAGCTGTCATACAAAGACTTGTGGAAAGTATGCCTCGGAGGGTCCACGCTGTAATTACCTCTCGTGGAGGCTGTACCAACTATTGACTTTGAATAAAGTTAATTTTTCTTTTCTATCACAGGTGTCCAAATACTTATTGGTAGTCAGTGTATGTGAACGATATCGCACAAACGTTCAATATCACTCTAGCACTTCTTATCCTAATAATACTGAGATCCTCTCACAAAACGCTTTTCTTCATCCAACATTACGAGCACTGCAAAATCACACCCATGTTTTACAGACCTGGTATGTGACCTGGAAAAGTGAAAATTTCACTTTTACAGCTAAAATCCACAGCAATTATCTTCAGCAAGAAAATTACTGGCACCTTTTAACATATATAAAACCCCATTTTACTGTGTTAGGTGAGTCACGTATCGCGCGGTGATCCTCGACAGTACTCTTTCATGGTCCCCACACATACATTCTATTATTCAGAAGTGCCTGCCACACAAAGCGAAACTATCTATTAATTGCCCGAAGCAACGACTCATATAAAACACCCTTTTACATCCCATGCTTCGTTACTTTTTCCCATTTTGGGCATACTTTTTCCGCAACAATCGCAAACAGCTAAAAATGGCTCAGAATTGCACCTTGAGACAAATATCTGGCTGTCCATGGTACGTCATAAATAATAAAATTCCCGAGGAACTAGATATTACCCAGCTCCGCCCCTACTATCATTTTATGGCCCACAGTTTTAATTTAAGCCTCAGAAAAAATAACATTAGCATTATTACAATGTATTATTGCTCTCCAGAAAATGTCAAGAGACCTATCCCCTTTCTTAATAACCTGATAAATACCATTTCACTTATATAACTGTATTATACATATCTTTCTACATTAATGGATTTTTTGGTTGTCTCTGATACCTTTTACCTAATGTGTTTATTCTTTCCGTGTCATATTATTCGTTCCTCAAGAGCTCCCCGTACATGCGCATTTTTATAATCAACCTACGTGCAACTGTTGAACAGGTACAGGTAGATGCTAAGCCGGCACCTCCGTAGTACCACAGGTAATGGAGGTATGGCTGAACCTATCTAACGGTTAAGTTTTCCACCCCAGTTTTGAGGGAGAACACCCCGGGGAGATGGTCGAGAATCTCCCGCCTTTCTTCCTCTACCCAGTGCCGGATTTCTGCCTAGGTCTACAAGGCCCCGGCCTAGGGGCCCGGTGGCGGAAGCACAAGCTCCAAAGCCTGGCTTGCATTATAAGGAAGCTTTATCGAAAATAATATTATAATAAATATTTTTAAATTTTAGGCTCAATTCACTCTCTGTAATGTACGTACAGAAATGATGCAGTCAATTGACTATGATGACGTCATTCGTTCTTTTGCACAGAAGAAAGTTCGTTGTATGATTCTATGAATTTTTTAGAATAACGTAACTATAGTAACATAGATTGTATTAGTCTGAATTCTGATGTTTATTAAAGTCGATTAAAATTATATGTTCTGTACTAGTGCATTTAATTTGCTAAATTTCCAAAATAGCTTCGAGATGTTAGGGGGGGTCCCAAATGTCAAGTGCCTAGGCACCCTGTGTCTCTAAGTTCTCTAAGTTCGGGCTTGCCTCTACCATCAATCGCTTGAGAGGACAATCTAAGATCACTGATTTCTGGTATCATTAGTGTACACAAATCATACTGAGCAGAAACTGTCTTTGAAAAGTTGAACAACTGACACCTCCAAAAGTCTAAATGTATGTACAAATGTTCTTTCTAAGGCGGAAGGTGTAACAAGCATGTCTTCGGAGCTCCGTGCAACCTTGGAACTGTTGAATATGTGAACATCTAATTGTAAAATTTATTATTAACGTATTAATAACTCCTTTAAAACGTTCATTAACTAAAATAGCCTTTGTATGCTTTCCCGAAATTAAAATAAAACAAATCTTTCAGTTGGTGTAAGTCTCTTATTTGCGTGAATTCACAGTTTTTGAAAGAAGAATATCTAAGGAGGAATACAAAAGGAGTCGGGAAGATGAAAATAACCTCATGCCGATCTAGAAATTCTTGTGAACTGTGTAAATGTGGGGATAATGTACGCTTTTTGGCAAAACTTCGAGTACCCCTGAACACTTTTTAGGGAAAAAACAGCTTGGAGTTTATACAAATATTAAATATGCCTTTGAATATGCTATCTTCATTATTTAATTCCTTCTTTCAGAATTCAAACACACTCAGTAATTTTCTTTTCTCGATTTTCGAGAGGTAAGGTAAAATACTAAGGTAATAAGTTTTAAACAGAATTTTTATGAAGTACAATTTATAAAATATTTCTTCCGCCTTCTTAGCATGGTGTAATGGTTAAGCACACTCGGCGCGTATTCGAGAGGTCCGTGGTTCGACTCCCAACCAGAGCATTGCTCATTTTTCATCTCTACTGCTTCTAAATACCTAATGTCTCTACAAACTTATGAATGAAAAACTTCTATGGTTGAGAGACTAAAACTTATCCTTGAAAATACCACTTGCATAAAACTTGATGTTTAGACAAGTATTGCTGAAAGGCTGAAAAAAATAATTTTTCATATAAATACAAGCCAACAGGACATATATTCATAACCCACTTTATGGACAAGTATTTTTTAAAAGTATTAATGTTAAATATAGAAACTTGAATAAGACTGACTATCTACTGATTACTACTTTATTATTACTAAGTCACTAGTAAATACTTTGTTATATGAGCAGAGAAATCTGGAAGTCTACTTGTATGTAGGATAATTTAGGCCAACGCCTTGTGAGTGACTGGAGTGGGTATTTCTGAAACAGAGTTTTATGTCCCTAGGATTTCATAACACAGGTTTAGGCCTTTAGGGTTTCGTAACTAAGGTTCACTGTGATCTGATTTTCAAAACGCTCTGTTATATTTTTAACAACTAGTCGACATAAAAGTATTTTTATTAGCCAGCCTACATGCAGCTGAATAATAATTCATCAAACAGCAAACCGCCCTGATATTTTACGATGTCAGATATTACAAGTCAGTATGAAAATACTTTGATTGTATATAATCTTATCTGTTTTTGAAACTTGGAATTTTACTTGCTGAAGGCTATTGTTTTCAGTCTAGCCGAAACATCGGAAGTCAGTTAAAAATTGTTACCGCAGTAATAGATAACCGTCCGTTAGGTTAGGTTATGTCATTCAGTTATGGCAAAGTACACGAGGGCTATCTGCCTAAAGGGAGGGATGACTTCGTGGAGGACTATCTAAGGGAAACTGGCTCGTATACACGTTACACATGGGGAAAACCACGAAAAGGCCCATGCAGCCAGCCCGTTTGCGGGATTCGAACCTCGGACCGAACTACCAGTGTTCAGCGTCTTTACCGCTCGGCCGCTGGTGAGCCTAGATAACCGTCTGTAAAGTAAGAAATATTTAAACGTCTTAGCGTGAAAAATAGAAAACGTTTAAACGATTCTTAGCAAAGAGCTTAGAAAGTTAAGTTACATATTCTATAAAGTTTTAGGATCAATTATTTATTCAGTTTTAGCAAACCTACCACGCAGTAATTGAAAGCCTTTATTACCTATTTCCGGCTTTCCCACTTCAGGTTTTCGTGGTAACAATAATTGTACTTCTTCAGATTTCTCTTTTGATTCTGAGCGTATCTAGATGAAAATATCAAAAATGATATCATTTCAGTGCACCATTCAAAAATCGTGCCTTTATTACTATGACATCTTTACTTGCCTATCCCAAAGTATCGTCTAGCTTCTGCTAAAGGAAAAATTTTTCTGCGACTATTGTTTTCTTTGATCCAGTGAAGATCTACTCTCAAGAGTTCGAAAGTGAGCTAAAGATAGTAATAACATTTTACTGTATAGCGGAAGGAGCTATATTCGAAACTGTGTCCATTTCGTGATGACGCGAAAATGTTGATGGTGAACCTAACAGCAATCGTCTTTCACAGTCGGAACAGATGAGAACACTGAAAAGTTCAACAACTGTTGCTGAAAAATCGTCGGTCTCTTCGGATGATAACTGATAAGATTTAACAACATCAAAAATGCCGCATACAGAATTGTCGAGAAAGATTTTGAAAACGGAAAAAAAAGTTTCGTTTTGTCCCTCATCGTTTCTACTGCATGACAATGCGCGTCATACAATATTATTCGCATGAACTTTCTAGCAAAGAAAAATGTCACAATTCCCAAACATTTCCCTTATTCACGAAATTTCGCAACTTCAAACTACTTCCTCTTCCCTAAAATTAAATCCTAACTCAAGTATCATTATTTTAATAGTATCGAGTCAAATAGCATTTTAAAAGGTGAGTTTTCAGCAGCTGTAATGAACATGCCAAGTATTGTATAGGCTTAGAAGAATTATTTGTTGAAGTCTAAGAGAAAACGATATAGTTTTTTCCCTCCTTTCTTTCTTTCAGCTGCCGATTTTGTACAAATTTAGCCCTAAAATTTTGTAGACGCACTTTATATCTCCATTTCAGACTGATTTCTGAAATCTATCAATGTCTACGTGCTTAAGATCTTAACTGCAGTTAGTTCTTCTGTTTTAAGTGAATTTTAGTTTAGGATGAGAAATATTACCTAGATAATCGGGATTTTTCTAACCTTGCTTAAAAACATATGGTCAGTTAATCAGTGATACTCAGTCCTAATTTTCACTCATTATCACCTGTTTAAAAAACCTAGGTACCCTAACAATAAAGAAAATTTAGTTTAAAAACATAATATCTCTTTTTCCCGCAGTAAAAAAATAATTTAAGAATGCATTTTAATTATAAATATGAAAAATGGATAAAAAATCACGTGCTTTCTTCCATCTTTATCTTAGTCTTATAGGAAATGCTGGCTTCTAAAGAACGAACGGAAACAGAAAGATAATTCTGCATTTCCGCTTTATATTTTATGAAAGAAGAGAGTTTCTTTTCTGAACGACGGACGAAATGGAAAATAAGAGCAAGAGGGTTTATTCGAAACTGTGGCTTGTTTATAATGCGAGTTAATAGATACCGATCGTCGGATGGGTTCGTTGGTTGCTAAAAACAAACCGACCGTTGGCATCCGCATCGATCAGCTTCCTTACTCCGTCTGGCAACATTGTTCTAGCCTTGGCGAAACCTCGAGAATGAAACCGTATTTGGCTGTTTATTCAAATACTGGCGATTTTTAGCGATGTGATTATGCTGAGCTCCCCGTTATTTGTCCTAATTAATGCATTATTAATCAATAAAAACTTTAGTAAGACTGTAATTAACTCTTTGAAGGTTTTAAATGAATAAGTTAAAGAATACCGTTTAAAATAAGGTTTCATTAAAATAAACAGAACTCATAATTTTTCTGCTATGGCATAGCATCGTATTAAAACCTTTGTAAAAGAAAGGAATACGTATCTTAGGTTTGTTGTTTCAATAAAAGAAGAACTAAAATAGAATTACATACTTTAAAAATCCTTCCATTGGCAATATTTACTTTTAACTAAAGATCACTATTACTAAGAGAGAAAAATTATACCTTTATAGATAAAAATGCTGCCCAAGATTTGTTAAAATAGACTTTCATCTTTATTTCGGCGTCATCACATGAATCTTTATACAAACAAGTATAAATTAAAATGCGATTAGGACCTTAACGCATATATATATATTCTACAGAAAATTGTTTGACTCGTATTGTCCAAAAGCGAAACAAATGAATTTACGTTGACTGAGTTTTAGTTAAGGAACGGGTTATTATATTTTTTACAGCCATGACAAAATCGATGCTGTCATTATATTCGAACTCAATGTAATCACCAATGAAATCGCCTTCCAATGCCTCACTGCACTTGAGAAGTCACTTTCGTCTTCATTTTTAAAATTTTCTTTTTTGCTGTTTCTTCTTACTTAGGCCAACACTAGTCGCGTGGATAAAACAGCTTGATGTTAGTAGTTATCTTAAATTCTAGGTCTTAGATGCACGGGTGGTTTCGTGGTTTTCAAAATGTATAACGTTAGGTACGAGCCATCAAATAAAACGTGTAACGTTAGATACGAGTTTAAGTGCGAGTTTAGGGAGCTCTTTGCGAAAGGTGCCTTACAATGAATCTAGATTTATGTTGGACGTTTAACCCTTTTTTTATATAAAATCATTAGCAATAAAAAAATTGCATTTAATCAAATAGATTTAATTCTAAACAATAACATATTCTTCACTTTTTCCTTATTACCTCTACTTATCTCTACATATAATAAAACAAAGAGTCTGTGTGTGTGTGGGGGGGTGTCTTTCGTTCGCGTTGCGAGTAAGCTAATAGACCCAGGGCCATGAAATTTGGTACATAGGTGTATCTACACAAGAGCCAGTACACCTTGAAGCGATTTTTTCGAAATTCGAATTCGAATTTTTTTTATTTTATGTTTTGTGATCAAATCGCGTCATTTTGAGACATAATGGGCTACAGGAAAGCGAGATTTCACTTTATACATTTCATTTTAACATCGTCGTGAAGCGTAGACACTTAGCTATTTTACGAACTTAAAATAAATTTCGTATTTCAATAAATCGATTAAATACGAATTTATTTAGGAAGGTGAGCTTAACACCTTTTCAGTGGAATTTTTTTTAAAAAACCTTATTTTAAAAAAATGTGCTGTTTATTTTGCTTCGATTATTGGACACGTTGAACTTTAATCCTTTCGACTCCTTTTAAAAAAAGAATTTTGGAAAAATAATAATATTTTGTATTTTTTTCAAATTTTTTAAATGAAGCTTCCGAATACACTTCTCACATCTCAGATAGTTTAAAATGTAGTTTTGGCAACAATTTTCCTTTCTTATTGTTGCTGATAGATTTTTGATGAAATTGCATCATTTTGAATAGTTTCATTCTTTTAAAAATTTCGGTTTGGCAACAATTTTTCATCGTATTTCTTATGTTACTGTTTTTAAGAGACTGAAAAGTTTAAGAAATTAAAAAGTTGTTTCTTTTTGCAACGGTAAATTGTTTAATTACTTTATTAGGATAATTAACATTTGTATCAAGGGATATTGCTTATTTCATTGTAATATTATGTTTTAATTATATATAATTTTAATTATAAAAAAGTTTTGCATGATATTTTTTAATCTGTTTAAGTTCTTAATCTGTTTATACCATTTGAGTTCTTAAGATTTTGCAAAGGGAAGTTGGTTAATTTATTTATTAGGATAATTAATATTTGTATTAAGGGATATTGCTTATTTCGTTGTATGCTTTTTATATGTAATGCATTTTTAACTGAATTTTTTTTCCGTTGTTGTTTGTTTCTTTTTCGATAAAATTGTTCTGCAGAGTAAAATTCTGTGCAGTTTTCAAATTTAATGTTTGGTGTTCTCTTTAGGCATTTTTCCGGTACATTTAAAAGCCAGACGAAGGCTGGCCGCGCAGCGGCTAGTATATATATAAATTATTTAAATTTTTCAGGTCGATATTTATCTCAGTTACCAGTTAAGTTTTTTTTGTAGGTAAATTTACCGTGGATACTCATCTATAAGTGCTCTCGTGTAGAAGTCGAGACTTGATTTTCCGTATAATTTACGTAATTTCGTACTGTGGGATAGTCCAATACGAAATACTTAATTCCCTGAAGTGCTTGCGTGATCATACACTATAGTAAAATCATTTAAAAAGTGGAGAATTTCAAATGCACTAAAGATGATGCATTAGACATGATTGATAGAGAGGAAGAACATGAAAATGAATTGAATGATTTGGAGCTCTATGACGAAACGATAAATAAATAACGAGAAGGAGGTTTTAATGTTAAGAAAAAATGATGAAATGTGGTAACACTTTAAGGAAAAAATATTTTTCGTTTGTTTTCTAAACAAAAATAACTTTTTTATTTGATTTCTTAATTAAAATTCATTTTTCGTTTGCTTGGTAACATGAAATTTCTATTCGCTTTGCTTTAAAAAATAAAGTTTGTTTATATTATATATATATATCATTTTTAACATAACATTTAGCTTTTACGAAATTAAAATGGGAATTTATAAAAAAGTTACTTATATTATCTAGGTATATTGAGTCAAAAAAAGGGGGGAAATGGGACAGTTCCTATATTTCTCATTCTACTTGTTGATCTACGAAATCCAGCTTACACTTTTCATGCCTCGAAAACGCGACTTAGAATATAGTATCTTATTAGATTATTATGTATAATTAAATATATTATATTAATTTATATATTTATAAGAACACACACGCGCACACATACACACACAAGATAAAACATATTACACAGACACATATGTATATATTTCAGATGTCCATATTCGTAGTAAGATTACGTCATTCAAAAGTGGATGGCTCTAAGTACCGTCCTTTTGTCACAATGCGAGAAACATACATTTATGCAAATTCTTCATTACTTAATTTCTTTAAATATAATACAGGGCGATAATATTTAGTGGCAACAATTTGAAAAGTGAAACGGGCATTCAGAGTGATCCGACGCAAAATCGCAAAAAGAAAACAATAATAATTCAGGAACGAAGCCCCTTTGGATTAATAATACCAGTTTTAAAATTTCGAAAGATTTTAGCACGCGGTCATCTATGAAGAGATTTTAAAAAAACTTATCCAATTAAAAAATAAATCAAAAAAGAAAAAGAAATCTGAAATCATTCAGATTTTAACATTACATCTTAGGCTTTGTTAATATTTTTAGGCTCTCGTTGAGCGTCATAGTTACCAAACTAATACGGTAAAAATGCTAACTGAATTTTTTGTATTTTCAGACCTTTTTTAAGCATCGCTTTCTTCACACTTACGCGACATAAAATTCAAGAGCAAAATGATTGAGTATTTAAAAACAGCATAGCTTTAGAATTTCCAATAGAGTGTTAGTCGCTATGTTATTTCTTTGAAAACAAGCCGCCCCGAGCAGCGGGCCGTCTCAAACAGTTATCACAAATAAGAAAAAAATTTATAATGATTTTTTACAGTCCAGCTAGTGCCATTTCATAAAAATATTTAATATTTCTAATTAGACATGCGATGATCTAAATTCATTTTTATTTAAATCAATCATATTAAAAAGTAGAAAAATTATTTTTAAGAACTGCATTTATTGCTTTTTAGTCAGTTGGCTTGCTACTCAGTAACAGAAAAATTAACTCTGAAAAGTTCAATATCTTAGGTTTTACAGAAGTGCAACACGCTGATACGTAGAGACAATAAGAATTCTATTTGAGACATTGGCAACACACTGCTTTCAAATAGTCGAATTTGTGTGTTAAAATTGGAAGATGTTATTGAACTATAGTGAAAGATGTGGACTAAAATTAAAGGATAGTGAAATAAAATATAAAATTCGAAATTCAAAACAAAATTCGGGCTTACATATGTAAACTGCGCAAAAAGAAAAAAAAAAAAGAGGGGGCCAGTTCTATATCTCCCGTTCTACTCGGCCGATGATGAAACTCAAATTGCGTTTTTCATGTCTCGAAAGCGCGACTTAGGATATATATTAGATTAATATACAGCAGTTGTTCTAATATAAGTTGTTTTGACACAAAATCGGACTTTTTCTGAAATAACTTGCCATTTTTTTCCATATTTCGATTTTACGACTTAATTTATGACTAAATATTAAATTTGTAGTTTTTGGTGAGAAATTTACGGAGAAATTCAAAAATTCATCTTGGTGAATTTTTTTTCAGTTCGCGCCAAAATTCACTTGGCCAACTTCTTAATATATGACAACCAATTTTTCTCTCCATTTTTACATTGTGCATGAGCGCACATAAAAAAGGCGAGAAAAAAGTCACATACTTCCAAATAATTTTAACAAAGTGTATTTGATGCAATTATCGCTTTCAGCAAATATGCCAAATTTCAAAACGCGCCAATATATAAACCCACGTATATCTTGGGAAAATTTGAATAAAAAACTCTAATTTTTTGTGGGTATCCTAGAAATAAACCTACTTTAAGCTGATGGTAAAAATTTTATAGATTATAATCCAAAATGTTTTTCGAAAAATTTATAAAAATTATTTAAAAATACAAATTTAAAAAATAAATCATAAAAAATGGAAGAATTTTTATTTGGAAGGAACTTAAATTTCGAAATGGAAAAGGAAGAATCAAATAAGCTTAATAAAAAAAAGAGACAATCACAAATATATACCAAATTCAAATAATATTAAGGAGATAAAATTTTGAGAGCTGTTTTTTTTAAAAATCTACTCTTGCAAGTTTTACAAAACTTGGGAGTTTGGCATAATTTGAGTCGGAGAATGGAAATATGCAAAAACATTGGCATTACTTTTCAGAAAAAGGTCCGATTTTGTGTCAAAATACCTATATTAGAATAATGCTATATATAAATCTAATATATATCCTAAGTCACGCTTTTGAGACATTTAAAATGCAAGTTGAATTTCGTCAATAAAACGGGAGATATAGAACTGTCCTTTTTTTTTTCACAGTGTACGTATTCGGATGAAGGACCACATAATTCGAAATTTGAAGACCCTACCGTCTTTTTCTTACAATGCGAGGAACATGCGTACATACATGCAAATTCTCCATTGTTTAAGTTCTTTAAAAATAATACAGGGTGATAATATTTGGTAGTAAAAATCTTAAAGATGATACAATTGCTTATAACGGACGATGCAATATCCCATTTTGAAACTAAAAGTGCATTTGGGCTAATGCCTTTTGGGCTAATAGGAGTATAATTACAAAACAACACTAAAAGTTTCCATAATAATTTGTAAATGATAAAAATATGGAAAAATGTGTAATCCAAAAACCTTACCTCCTATAAAAACAGTGTTCTTTCAATATCAGTACCTTCCTAAAATGAAAAATCGAAGCACTGAAATGCCGAAAAAACTCAGATTTTCATAAATTCAATTAAAAATTTTCTAAAAGGTATTTCACACGATAATTGAATTAATATGCCATCAAATATCCATACTTAAAAGAAATGCCAAGAAACAGATAGCTCGTGCATCTATCTACGTTTACCATTGGCCGATAGTTCTTTAAAACTAATAAAGAGCAATTATATTTGGTGACAATATGCCTCTTGTTGCAGATGACCGCAGTACCTTAATAGAATTCTTTCGTCAAAGCAATATTAAGCACTGTTACGCTAAGCGCAATAGGCTAATCGAAGTTGTCTTCAGTAGACTTGAATCTAGCACTAACGAAGATGACATTAAATCAGCTTTGATCAATCCGTACAAAAGATTTAACAACTAAAACGCGGACAAACAATAGCACCTATGCCATTATTCATGATGCAAACTATTTCAGAAAGAAAATGTTATGAAATTCTACGAGCTTAAAGATCGTCCGTTATTCTCAATAAGCCTGAAAAAATATATTACCAAAAACTCAGTCCCACTTCGTTATAACTGTCAGATGTGGAACCACTCCTCAAAAAACTGCAACTTCCAGCCCCGTTGCGTTAAATGCTTACCACACAAAGATAAATTAGGAAATTCTAAATGTGATAATTGCTTGTCACGGTAGGATGCATACCGTGGATGCTCTAATTTATTTTCTTATTATCTTATTATTTATCTATTTATTTTCTTATTTATTATGTTTAATTTCGAATTAGCTAAATTTCCCCAAAATAAACCCAATACTAATAAATCCACCAAACTATGTTTCAGTTACTCCCAAGACCTCAAAAGTCAGAATATCAGACGTAACTCAAACAATGTTCGAGACGAAAAGTAAAATATTTCTTCATACGAAGCAAATGTTCTTGATATTATACCCAGTGTTAGAAAGGAAAACCCCAAAACACATCTAATAATAATAAAACAAACATATCAGAATTTATGGAGATATTTAGTTGCATGAAAGAAATCAATGACTTGACCGGAAGAAACAAAGTCACTTTTATGACCAAAATCCTTGTAAGGTATTTTCTCCCTCCTTTCGGCATGCCTTCGTGGTGTAACAGTCAGCACGCTCGGTGCCTATTCGAGAGGTCCGAGACTCGAGTTCTGCGAGGGCATTACACATTTTTCACGTATCCTGCTTCAAAATAACCAAATGTATCCACACACTTTAAAAATCAATACCTAAAGTCAGGAGTTGTGAGGACCCGGTAGATCGGTTGAAAATCTCATTTGAAATCATGAATGAAATTTCTGAATACTCTGATTATAAACGTTTTTGGAGCGCTTGATTTAATGCTTCCTTAACATTTTCTTACATAAACTCAAATTCCTCCCACACAACAATGCCTTTTTTTCGCTTTTCTTGCCTCCGGCCAACCGCCAGGCTTTTGAATTTCATCTGATCAGATGCCGTGCCTGCCAGTAGTCTAACCTGCACGATTCGCCATAAAGGACTAACTTCTATCAAGCCCACCAGCCGCCTAGCGGTAAAGTCGTTGAACACTGATAGTTCGGTCAAGGGTTCAAATTCTAGCGAACTGGCTAGCTGCATGGGCGTTTTCGTGTTTTTTTCCATCTGTAACGTGTATACGAACTAGTTTCTCTTAGACCCTTAGAACGTTTTCCCCGAAGGGATACTTCCTCTTAGGCAGATAACCCTCGAGTTCTTTGCCGTGTTTATATAAATCAAACCAAATTAGCTTTTTTCAGAATAGAATTCTCCTGCCAAATACAACCAATCCTCATTAGTTTTACTTTGCACATGATTACTGAAATGCTTGATTTGTTAACGATTGCTCATTGTCACGGTATTAGGTTCGACCTTCTCCCAAGCTCATCATCAATATTAGCCATAGAAAACGATGTGGTTAAGTATTGTACGTTGCTCTAGATAAGATCGGGCACTTGCCCAGAAGTCTGCAATAAAATAAAATAAAATAAACTCAATGATAAATATCTTACATTTTGCCAAATGGAAAAAGTCTGGCGGGCTGGAGTTAAAAATATTTCCTTTCGAGCACTGTTGCCATTTTTGTCTTTCAAATCACTAAGTTCATTAAACAAAAACTCGTTAAATTTGTTCAAAATCTGAAATAAATCAAAAACAAAATCGAAATTCAAAATTAGGACTTCACGGTGTCCATGTTCAGGTGGACGACAATGTGAATTAAAAATTCGATGGCTCCTTGTGCCCTCGTTTTTCCGCAAAGAAAGGAACATTCACATATACATATAGATTAGTTAGTATTAGCCACATAACTGCTGTTAATCTGAAAATTCATTTTTTTTCCGTATCATTTTAGTGTCCGAATCACTTTTCGAACTGTTGCTACTAAATGTTTATTTCATATTTTTGTACAAATTTAACGAGTTTTGGATTAACAAACTCAGCGATTTGAAGCTGGCAGTAGCAACATTGCTCCAAATAAAACAATTTTATTTTCAGCTCGCCAGGCTGTTGTCATTTGGTAAAATGTAAGATAATTATGTTTCAGTTTTAACCAGCAAACTCGGCTATTTCAAAGCAAAATGTTACCGCTCACGGAAAGGTAATTCGTTTATTTTCCACGCTACAGCACCTTGTCATTCAGTAAAACCTGAGATATTTAATTTTCAGATTTAATGTAGAAGGTTACTGAGTAAAAAAACTAGCCGATTTAAAAGCAATAAACACAGTTCTGAAGAATGTTATTTTTACTAAACTCGTGAGATATCTAATCAGAAATATTAAATATATTTATGAAATTATACCAGCTGGACTCATTAAAATCATTATATACTTTTTTTCTATTTTAAGCGGCTGACCCCGCGAACGGCTTGTTTTTAAAGAAATAATATGGGTAATATTAAAAACATGTATGGCAACCTATATCATTCTATCGGGAATTCTAAAGATATACTGTTTTTAAATATTTTGTGATTTTGCTGATGTACTTTATGTGGTGTAACTACGAAGAACGTGATATTTAATAAAAGAAATTAAGCAAGTAAAAAGTTATTAATAAAAACACAAAAAAGGTTTTGTAAGTCAGCTTAGTAAGAAAAATGGACATTAATATCACGAAGTTAGAAAAGATGGGGGAAAAAAACGGGAAAATAAATGCTGATACATAAAACTGTATCGGAAATTCTAAACATACACTGCTATGCAATTTTAAAAGTTTTGTGATTTTGCTGCTGAATGGTATGTGACGTAAGTGCGAAGGAAGCGACGCTTAATAAAAAAAAAATCTTAAAAAAAATTCTGTTAGCAGGAGTGAGTTCAAGAGTAGATTGGTAGCCTGTAGTGCTCAGTAAGAGCATAAAAAACTTTAACAAAACACTCTGGTGCGACTTGTAAAATCCGAATCTTTTCAGATTTAAAGACAAAATTTTTTAAATAATACATCGCGATAACATTTGGTGGCAACAGTTTGATAAGCAATTCAGACACAGAAGTGAAATAGACGAAAGTGAATTTCGAGACTTTTCTCCGCCGGCGGGACAGGTGGTCCGCTTAAGAAAGATGCTTGTCGGGCTGTTTAAGTTCCGTCGACGACTAAAGTCATTTCTTAGTGCCTTAGTCTTCTTATTTCCTATTTCTGAGTTCCCCAAAGTCTGTCTTTGCAAGGAAAAGCAAGCGATGGAATTAAGAAAAATGAAATAAAAGAAAACAGAAAATGATGGGGAGCTGATATAATTTTATGTAAGTGTCGAAAATTTGGACTGCAACATGACATGCAATCACGGCACTACGACGGAAATTATATCATGGCTCCGAATTGTTGGAAATCGGAAGTGAAATGTTAGTGCATTCCTTAATACGTCTAATGGCATATTTTTAGCCTGAGCGTAGCAGCGTTCATTAGCTGCCTTCCGAAGTTGAAATCTGGCTGTTTCCGGGAAATCGAATTTGTAATGATCCCAGCTGCTCCACAAATGCATTGATGACTGTCACCAAGTCCGAAACGGTTTAAATAACTCAAATAAGGACCAAGGCCAGTGACGAATTGCGTTAACTCCGCTGTTCCGCTCTCCCTGCTGCCTGCTACTCTAGAGATGTATTTATACACTCTTCTTCTTCTGGATTCCTCCATTCCAGCTAGTCTGCCACTGTACCATGAGTTGGTAATTTGTTGCGGCATTCATATGCGGCTTGCATGAAGAGAGTTCTAGAATTTAGGTTCATGGCTGCTTGTTTTGCTATGTCATCGACTCTTTCATTACCGAAAACCCCAGTATGTACACGAACCCATTTGAGTTTCGGTCTCTAGTTCTCCGGCAAGGAAAGCAGTAGCATCTGAACCTCTTTCGCTATTTGGATTTTGCATCGTTGACCCTGGATGGTCTGGAGATTGAGTCACTATATATTGTTAAGGGCTGTTCTTATTTGGGTGCTGAATTTTATAGCTCTGCCAAGAGCAACTAGCTCCGCTTGAAAGACTAAGTTGTCAGGACTTAGCCTTCGTGACCAGGTATGGATTACATTGTTCTCTAGTATTTCAAAGAAACTGGCAACTCCCTTTGGAGCCATCTGTGTGCAAAGCATGATTTTCCAGTGCTACCGTCGGTTTCAGTTCAGCTTGAATGTTATTCTGCTCAGGATATTCAATTCACAGTCTCTGTGAAAATAATGACAGTTCCACTGTATTGTGTTGAATTTTAATCTCTGTGTCCAAACAATTGAATTTAGAGACTGTTGGTCCCTTTGGTGAGTTAAAATAAATAAATAAATAATAAAATGTTAGAGTTAACTTAAGTTTGCGAAATTAAAATTCTTGGCGCCAGGTTAAAATTTCGTACCAGTTTTACCTCCAAAATGGCTTGTACGATTTTTACAAAATTTGGTACATATGCATAATATGAGGCGTAGAATCAAATTATTGAAAAAAAATCGGCACAGCTTTTTAAAAGTTCAATTTTGGGTCAAAATATATATGATACAGGAAAGCTGTATGTAAATCTAATATATATCCCAAGTCGCTCTTTCAAGACGTTAAAAAAAATTAAGTGTCAAATTTTTCGAATGCATATAATTCGAAGTTTGGTTTTAAAATCAATTTTTCGGGTTTATATTTCTAGTTGTATGCAGGTAGGTATGAGAAACGATTTTGAAAGATTTTCTGGATTGGATATAATTTTCTGAACATCATTTCATCATTCAATGATCTGGAATGATTCCGATGTCTTTCAAAGAACCTAATTAGTATTTATTTCCTTATTCGGAAGCTTTGCTTTTAGACATCAACTTAAAAAACACTTTTTATAACCTAAGTTCTAAGAAAATTTATAAAGTGATCTGTTCTTGCTTATTTACATACCAATTTAACTAAAACGCTGTTGCTTTAATTTACAATTACTTTCTTTGGTACTTACATATTAACACAATCACATTAGAAATCGCCAATTTTTCAGAATATGCCAAGTTCTGGCAACCATGCACATAACCATTGTTTCGCCAACCATGCTCAGCAGAATCCTTAACTCAAGAACGCCGCCATTTTCCTATTTCAAGTTCTATACCTTATTATAAACAAATCGTGATATTTTTATTACATATTAGCGCAACAACCTCAATAGAAGTCGCTAAGTTTTCAGAATGCGCCACATTCTACACAGTCCAGTCACATTAATGTGATCATCTGTCAAAAGCCAGAATAACCACCTTTCGCAGAGCGGACTGCTGCGAGACGTGCAGGAAGAGAGTCACATAGGTCCCTGAAGGTGTTCTCTGGGATGTTGAGCCATGCCGACTCTAATGCCGTGGCCAGCTGCGCTAGATTACGCGGTTGAGGATCCATGGCGCGAACAACTCGATCGAGATGGTCCCACAGAGATGGTCGATTGGGTTTAAGTCAGGTGAGTTTGCTGGCCAGGGGAGGACGGTAAACTCATCCTGGTGCTCTTCGAACCACGCACGTACACTGGCAGCTGTATGGCACCTCGCATTGTCCTGCTGGAAGATGCCATCATCCTGAGGAAAAACAATGCGCATGTAGGGGTGAACATGGTCCGCAAGGACAGATGCGTACTTGTATTGATCCATTGTGCCTTCCACAATGATCAGTGAACCTAGAGAATGCCAGGAAAACATTCCCCAGACCATAATGCTCCCGCCTCCAGCTTGGACCGTTCCGGCAATGGTTGCAGGGTGGTTCCTTTCAGAGGTTTCACGCCTTATACGCCAACGTCCATCTGTCCGATGGAGCATAAAACGCGATTCATCCGAAAACGCAACCTGTCGCCACTCAGTGGACGTCCAGCTGCTGTACTGGCGTGCAAATTCTAGCCTTCGCCGTCGATGAACAGCAGTCAGCATAGGTGCACGAACCAGGCGTCTGCTTCGGAGGCCCAGACGCAGCAATGTTCGCTGAATAGTACTTTGGGAGACACTTTTGGTAGCCCCTTGGTTCATTTTGGTGGTCAGTTGCTCAACGGTAGCCCGTCTATCTGCCCGAACGCATCTCCGCAACCGTCGTTCGCCTCTGTCATCTATGGCCCGTGGTGCACCACATTTGCCACGTCGCTGATTTTGGACAGTCCCATTTTGCCATGCACGGTACACTTTTACCACGGCGGCACGCGAACAGTTCACAAACTCAGCCGTTTCGGAAATGCTTCCACCCTTGGCCCGAAAGCCAATGATCATGCCCTTTTGGAAGTCGGATAAATCGCTTCGTTTCTGCATTACGCCAACGATTGAAATGTTTTCCGAAGCCCTCACACACCCTTTATATACGCTCAACTGCACTGTGCTGCCACCTGCCTTCTGTGATTGGTTATTTAACTCTGACATGGAAAGTACGTGGTGGTCACATTAATGTGACTGGACTGTGTATTATCATGCGTGTAACTACTGTTTAGTTTTTAGAAGGAAGGTCAGCATTTTCGAATGCCTCCTTTTTTTATTATAACTCAACCTGCAGTAGTTTTTTATAGACAAATCATGATAATTTTTGCATCAGTTTTAAAGTATGCGGTTATAGGGCTTGCACACAGTGGAAGAAATTGCAATAAAATTTATTCAGGAGTTCAGTATTTTGCAGCAAAATCGAAAAACGAAACAGTTGCTTCGAATCTATTTTTAAAGCAATCACCACGAAATTTCCTTTGAGCAAAAGAAACAAAAACCTGCTTGTAAGTTGTTTCATTGATTGCTTTTGTCCTAATTTAAGCAGAAAATATGTATATAGTAATTTGAATAAGTAATAAATATTTTATAATTATTACGAATTATCGAAGTAATACAATACGTATATAAAATTATATAGTACATATATATTACTATATAAATACGTCCCGTTCCTTTATTCTGTAAGAAATCACTAGGTTGCGCCAAGACGATTGCACTTATGTGAGGATTACCTTTTTAAAGACAGAGATGCCTTCGAGGAGAACTTCTAAGCGGAATTTACTTTACAGCGGAGAAATCCATGAAAACTCCTATTCAGCCAGCCGTTTTGCTAAGATTTGAGCCTGGCTCGAGGTGCCAGCGGCTTTACCGTTTGGCCATTAGCGCATTATAAGAAATAAGAATTACGTATCAAATTTAACGTTCGTCAATAAGCAACATCGATGCACATATCTTTCTGCAGAAAATTGTTTGGCGCATGCTGTCCTGAAACGGAAAAGATTCGAGATGCTTTAAAAATTCGCTTTTTTTGTCAAAGGGTTCAGTTAAAGAAAAGCCGACATTCCTTTTAATGTCTACACTTAGTTTCCGAAATTTTTATTATTTCTAATTGAATGTTATGATGTTAAAGCAAATGTATATATTTATAATGTAGAAAACATTTGTTAACCTGTTTATTCTAAATCTCGTTCTCTGCGCATTATTTCATCTTGCAAATTTGCTTCACAGGCGAAACAGTGCTGAAGATTTCAAGTTGTTTTTTTAAACACGAGTAATTTCTTTTGTTTTTGAAAAGCAGACTGACTTTTGATTATAAAATTTTGCTTTCTTTGGCGCTCGGTTTGGCGTCAATCCTTTTTCCCTTGGCGAGAGGCTGGTGAACTAGGGTTGCCGCTCTGCTTGCTCCTCACTGCTGTGCTCTTGAGTACAGACGCCATGTCATGATGATGGCGCTCGCTGTAGCCGTATGCAATCGTAGTGACCCCCGGGATTGACTGAGGTCCGACCCGCACTGGATTAACATCCGATCAGTACAATGACTACAGGAAATGAGAGTAAGTCTGTAAACTTTAGAACTACTGTTTTCTCTGTGTTCTATCAGAATTCCGCATCCGCGAAAGAGTAGTGCTCTGTAGTTCTTTCTATGATGTGAAAAATATTTGAAATGTTTATCAACTGTTTAGCAGGGTTTTTTCTCTATTCTAGATAAAACATATGTTAAATATGAGTTTTTAATGGCAGTATATGTGTACTTTGTGAAGCTATCTCATATTCTTGTACTGTAGAACTTGAACATCACAGTCGCAGCTAATGTACGTTAGGTTTATCAGAAAACACTTTTCCTCTCCCCCCGTATAATACATGTATGTATACTGAAAGAATTGTTTCATTTCATAATACAAAGTGACAACTAATAATATTACATCGATTCTAAATATTTCTGCCTGGAAAAGTTGCCTTTTGTCATACTTATACATATTCTCAGACCTGAGTGTTATTTTGTAATAAATTGAGTTGAAAAGGAACGACATGAGTTTGAAAAATAGTGAATTAGTAGAATTTTGCATGTTAACAAAATCGTCAAAACATTTTTTCTCTGTACTAACTGTTGCCGGATTCCGGATTGCAAATCAACCGGGCTCTATGAAAAAAATTAGTTTATTGTCCAACGATAAAAAAATTGCAATTATAAACTATCAGCGTAAAACAAAATTGCCTGTCTACGGAAAATACAAAAAGGAAAGGAAAAGGCATGCAACTGCATCAGGATAAACAGATAATATGTATTTTGGGAGTTGTAATTATCCACCATGTAAATATTGTTCAATAAGAGACAAAAAAAAAAAAAATGAGTTTTGTAAGCGAATTTGAACTTAGTGACGTTATTCGTGTTTTCTTGCAAATATTGCTCTTTAATGACATTTAATACATGTTTGTTTTTCACTTCTAATGATATATTCGCTTCCGTAACTTGCAGCGATTATTTATCATTTTGTTTTATTTACCGATTTAATTTGTGCGTTTAAGCAAATTTATTCTCTAGATTAACTGCTTGAATATAAAGATAAATTATCAACTTTTAAACATGAGTTATTTCTCTTTCCTGTATTTTTTTTAACTGCCCCCTGTTAACGATGGTTTTGAGTTAATGCGGACGTCGTCTCTGGTATTACTCCAATAAACCAGGGATTTGATCGTGCGTAAGTTACAGCTTATGTACTGAAACTCTGTTGTGGCAATAAGCAATGGTAAAATAAATAATTAACAGCAACAAACTTAACTTCGGAATTAAACTTGTTTAGCTACTACAGTAAAAGCTTTGTCAGAAAATTTTTCATATTTCAAACAGAGACTACGATTAAAATTATTTCCCTCTAATAAATGTCCTTATATTTTCACAAAATTTCTACTATTAGAAATGCTTTGGCATTGCATTGTTTCTGTAATCAATTAAATAACTGAGAAAGTATATTCTAGTCTTGTTATAACGTTAGAATAAAGAAGTTGGCCCCTGTTTTATTATAATTTAAATCTCGTGGATAAAATTCGTAAAAAAGTGATACATCGGTTTATAATACTCTGCATGCTAGTACATGAAAATTCCAGAAGTTATTGTTTTATATTAAATAATAAAAATGCATATAATATCGTATGTATACTTTTATGTTGTTCTTAAATCTTTTAGTTTTCCTTCCGTGTGTAATTCTTCGATAAGTATCCAACTTCTGGCAGCAATGGATATTTCTTTATTGATTCTGTATGATTATAATGCATTGGCTCTAATACTCTATGCGATTCTCCTAAAGATTACTTTCTTAAAGCTACACTTCTCTTAATGCAGTCTAATACTTATGTTTGCATAGATTTATATCTCAATGTATGATAGTTAGACACATTTAATTACATTTCTTGTTAAGTATTTATAATGTATCAAGATGAAATACGCGAGACATAGTCTAATATTAAGATAAAGCATCATTTATTTCCAAACCTTTATGGTAAAGAAAACATATTTACTTAGTTTTTTAACTTCAAGATGAGGTACTTAAAATATTTAACTTTTTCTTATAAACACTTTCACTATATACAACTCAGATACGTAGGGGCTAAGTTACTTACAATTCTCTTTGCATCTTTTAAACGAGACATATCAGTGGCCGAGCCGATAAGACAGCAGAATACTGGTAGTTCGAATCCTAGGAAACTTGCTAGCAACATGGACGTTTTCGAGGTTTTCCTGTGTGTAATAGGAGTGTAAGCTAGTTTCTCTCAAAATATCCTCCATGAAGGCACGCAAAACAAATCTTCTTTTTAACAGCCAACAAAATTCAAGGTTTTCCTTGTACGTGAGGGAGTTTTATATTCTTACCCAGCGGTTCTCAACCTTTTGACTAACGCATACCATCTAAATAAAAACTGAAAACCTTTAGTACCACCACCCTTGAATAGCATAAATTTACGAGTGTTAGAGAAAAATTCCATCAGGATGTTGGGCTTTTCCTTTTTGAATTTAATAGTGAGAAATACTTTGCTTCTTTGCGTACCGAGTCTTTCTCTTGCGTACCATCAGTTGAGAACCCCTGTTATAACCAATATGATAATGAACAACATTGAAGACAACTGTTTAATCGATGGCTTTATTAATTATAAGCTTCTAAAAAGATTGAATAGTCCAAAATATAACTTTTAAGCGTTCAACTGAATACCTTTTGGCTGCTAAATTAACCGTATTAGAGTTTCATTGCGATTAACCGTTCATCTGTCAATATTTCCAGTTGGGAATAACATTTTTAAAAAAAAAATTAGTTATATTTTTAGTCTAAGAACAGTCAATTCTGATTATCCAGGTCTCGTGTTTCCTTTAATTGCGGTACTATTTATTGCTGTACAATAAAGAAATTAACTCTCACAAACTACCAGCCTAAAGCGAAGTTATAGATGGCAAATACAAAGAAAAATGCATAACAGCAAGTTGTTTATACGCATTTTGGAATTCCCAAATATTTACAGTAAAATGTTTTGACTTTTATATGCGTTTTGAATTCTGTGAAATTATTCAATTTATCTGGTAAATATCGTTCTGTAATGCTATTTATAAGTTAGTTTTTTTTCGTTTTTAAACATGTTTTATTCTACTGCTGTTAATGCCATGTCCTTTTTATTTTGGAATACTAATTTAAGCCTGGATTAAGTGCGTTGGTGACAGATGTTCCCCAGTCATATTTGTGGCAACTTTGCAACAACACTGCAATGTTGATTTTCGGAGTGTATTTTTCCGTAGCGGAACGTTAATTGTTGGTGTTTGTTGTGGTAGCAGGGGTATAAAAATGATTTTCTTTATTTTAGATACGATTTAACAGGTGGGTGACACCTGTCATCCACGCTCTTAACTGTGCAACACAAATATACACGCTTAACGCAGGGTTCATTTCCGTAATCAAATGAACTTTTTCTCCAGATCAAACTTCTTAAAAATACAAATAAATTATTAGTTTTACTTTTCTGAGTGTTATAATATCATTCTTCTTTCTTGTGCGCTTTTTCATCAGCTCTCGGATTTACCGTGATTTTGAATAACAGTGCACATTACCCCTTGCATTACACTGGTTAGAGTTCACTGTAAATAACTCATCTTTGAGTTATAACTACAGTAGAATGGATTTTTATAGTAATCAATTTCAGCCAAAAGAGAGATTTTATACCTATTACGAATTGTAAGCACAGATTTGTGAGCCGATTTGATTTCTTTACCCTTTCTGGCAGTAAAAAATGATATAAATTATAAAAATGCAGAGTCATTATCTGATAAGTACTTAATAACATTCTAGATATCACAACAGGTTTGGTTTATGAATATTCTACGCAAATGAAAGAACAGTTTATCAAATGGTAACATGCCAGCACAGAAAAAAAATGCATACATTTTTCCTCTTTAGTTACCTACAGTCTGACTTAATGTTAGTGGAATAGGAAATTAAAAAATAAAAAAATTCTAGTGATAAATGAATGAAAAGTTCACCAGCGGCTAAGTGGTAGAGCCGTAGATCATAGGTAGTTCGGTCTAGGGTTCAAGCCCCGGCGAATGAGCTGGCTGGAGCGTTTTCGTGGTTTTCCTCATATGTAACATGGATATGAGGAATTTTCCCGTAGAAAGTTCTCCACGGGGTATCCTTCTCTTGTTGGGTAGTGATTAACGGCGGAGCACGTTATAAATTTTAAAAAAAAGTGAATAAAAAGCAGTAAATGTTTGATTTCAGAATACAAATGATGATTTGTTTTTAATTTAAATTGCTAGGTTTTCTCTAATATTAGTTACAAAATAAAAATTACTGAATTAAGCGCAAATTAAGTTATACTATGTAGTTCTTTCTATCATTCTGCTCTTAATGCGAAAACTAGGTCTCAATATTTATATTTGCAAACATATTTGTAGGACGAATCCTACAAATAGTGGGCACCGATGGCTCCACTATTTGTAGGATTCGTCCTGTAGGCTTAAAAAAATTTCTTTTGGAAGTAGGATTTTCCGAATATGCACTCATAACTCCCCAAAAACTGTAGCAACCTTAATAAAATGAAGGAGCTGTAGCAACAGTAGTGAAGTGACAGAAATTTGTTCTAACGCTTGATGTCTTATTTCTTATCTTCAGCATGTTTTATTTGCACCTTACAAGCACTGCGATTTCATTTCAGTTCCTGAGATTATCTGCAATTGTTGGGGGTCAGATAGCTAAAAATATTAATTTTATAGTCACTAAAAATGCGAAATTCTTTAGTTTCACTCAACGCAGGAGATTTTCTTGGTTCTTTTGCTGATATATGAAAAACAAATGATACAGATCTTTTTTTCTAAAAGCCTATCATGCCGAAATGATCCTATTAATCTGATAGCGTTTGCCGATTTAATTGCAAGTAAAGGTTTAGTGTCATAATAAAGATGATTATATCGCTTTGAAAATGTATTCTTTTTTAAAACTTAGTATTTTTTTAATCATTTATCGTTGTAGTTACGAAATGGTACGCTTTATTGTTATTAAAAACCCATGTTACAATATGCTGATAGGATAAAATTGTTAACAATGTTTCGTGTTAAAATGAAGATATTGCCATAAAGTTTGACTATTAAGAAAGCTTCGTTATCTGTAAAGTTAATAAAATTCCCTGTCCTAATGCATATAATTGTTGGTAAATTATGTTATTTCATAGAAAAGCAGCTCTAAAACATAAGATTTGTGCAAAATAATATGCATATGTGTTTATCTTGATACTGCATGTTTGAAGCTTAAGAAAAATCATCATCTTGCTGAAATAAAATCCTAACACGAGCCGCAATATGTTTCATTTAGTTTTTAACCAAGGAAAGGGAGCGGGCTTAATTTTATATATTACTTTACTTTTTAAAAATTTTTATATTACTTTTTCTCGGTATTTTTAAATGCATAGAAATGCTTAATTGTTTATCTGAAAGTCTTCACTAATAATTCATTTGTGATCTCTTTTAATCGGACGAAATGTTTTTGTGGTTCTCGTCAGTTTGAATTTCGCGACTTCTTCCCGCTTGAATAAAAATTGAATGTGTGTCGAATCATAAAACATTAACAATAAGATTTGCGGAACTTGATAGAAAGATGAAGAAATACAGGATCTTTTCCAAGATAAAATAGTACGCATCTAAGAAAAGATGGGAGAAAACAAACTTTCACTATCAACTCATTTCGATTGTGGAAAAAGGTTTCTAAAGGCAAGAAATGTATTTTTTAGGTTGGATATTTCAAATAACAGAGAACAAGAAAGAGTGAGCAAACTTTAAAAATCTTTTATTGATAACATTTATTTTGTAAACATTCTTGTTATTGTTATAAGAGATGAGATCAATGCATTTAATTAAACGTTGGCGCATATATCTTTCTGAAAAAAAAAAACTTTGGCGCATGTCGTCTGACAATGGAAGAGATCTTAAAATACTCTTCAAAATATTTCCTAATTAAAAAAGTAATTATAAATTAAAAAGTTTCATAAAATTAAGTGCTTAGAAAGCACATGACCATAAAGTATATTTTTCATTTTTTTTTCTCTGGAACCAATTAAGTACGTAATGCACATTTTATAATTTACAGGAATTTTCGAACGCTAAATTTCCATTAACAAATGTATGATAATAATATCACGTATGTGGAATTAAGCCATTTTTGATACTAATAAAGAAATCAAAATTTCAACGGAATTTCACGCGTTGTCGTGTTTCGACTCGGTTATTTTTGTAACTCGGTTTCCACTCGGCTTTCTAAAATTATCTTTCTGTTGTCATTTCTGAACAACGTATTTGCGGAACAGTGTGCTATCTTCTTAGTTGCACTCAGATTTATATAATTGCTTAATATTTTTAGCCGTTAAACGAAGTACGCAGTTCTTTTACAGATGAATGGAATTAGATTTTATTGGATAATAGAATAGCACATAAATACTGCTTTCCTTCTGCAGTTAAAAATTCTAATAGTTCTTGAGACGAAAGAATTCACTTCCGCTAAACGTTCAGACAGTCAAGGGAGTATTCGAAATGAAACCTTCCGTCTGTCAATATGAAAAAAAGATGGGTATTTTTGTTATAGGATAACATGCTCCAAATAACTTTCTGTAGAATGATACATATACTAACTTGATATTTCCAGCGAGAAAACACGCTCATGTCATCAGTTCATTTCCACAATGGTAACATTTTCCTAAGTGCAAACATATCCCTTTGGTTAGCTGCTTTAATGCTGAAAAAACGGAACAGTATGTTAAGCTTGAAAAATTTTTTATTGATAACATTTACTTTACATAAGAATACATAATTTACGTTACGTTACATACATTTACGTTATATAAGAATACATAATTTACGTTACGTTACACACATTAACGTTGCATAAATATTAAATTTCAAAGTTGCGCCAGTGGCTGAGTGGTTAAGACCGCTGAATTTGGTAAGCTTGATCCGGGTTCGATCCTATGTGAACGGGCTGCTTGCATATTTGGTTTTCGTGGTTTCTCCCCGTGTGTAACGTTAATATAAATTAGTGTCTTTTAGAAAGTTTTTCCAAAAAGACATCCTTCTCCTTAAACAGATAACTTTTGTACGCTATGTCGTAATCTAAATCATTTAAAAAATTCTGCTATAAAATTTGAATTATGTTTTAGGCAGAAGGGAAAGGGGCGTGGACTGTTACATTTTTGAACGAGGACGGCTCTGACACGATCGGTGCAATAGCAATGGGCGGCAGGATTTATAGGCAGCAAAACTTTTAGAATTTAAGGAGAAACTGAGTTGCGAAAAATCTAGCGCCGGTCCTCGTGTTGGCTATGTATACTATTAGGAGCTAAATAATGTAAGGTGTAAGGTTTTCGAATGAATCTTATTAAAGCCATCCTTTATTATCATAAATATACATAAAATATAACTATCTTCTGTGATGAGGCATAAAGCAGTCTTTATCCCAAAGAATATGATGTCTTCGTTATTCTTTTTTTACTGATTGTACTTTTTTTACTGATTGATACTTCCTTCCGATTCGCGATCAGCGCTGAGCTCACAGTTATCTCAAGACCCAGAAGAAAATTGTTCATTAAAAGTATTCCTTAGTTCTTCTATAGTCAATATTCTTCGTCTTAGCTCTAAAACGAACCTAGTGTTACATAAGCGCCCTAGTGAGAATGCCGGCTGGCATATACATGGACCGGACAAAATTCGAAATACCTGACGAAAATTGCAAAATGATACATATTTGATTACCAAGAATGTTCGCAAATTCCCCCCCCCACACACACAGATAAATGAGTTAAAATATTTACACTCTTTTCTATAGAGACTACTTAACGCATAGACGCAAGCACTTACACGTACTCACTAATTAAAGTCAAAATTAATCGTATTCTTATAACGCACTGTCAGACTGAAAGCTAAAAAACCGGTGAAATACAATTTTTGCTTCTCTGAGAACGCTTAAAACAAGGTGCCATTTGTTTTTACATCTTAGCAGTACATATATGTGCCGATAACGATGCAATATTTAAAGAGCATTTAACTGAGCATATGGTTTAATGAATGGAAAATTAGATTATAAATGTTTATGGAAAAAAAATAAAAAAAATCTGAAAGTTTTCAGATTTTATATTACGCCCAAATAGGCTTTTTTTAGCGTTTTGTGTGTTAGCTTTATGTTATTAAATATCGTGTTCTTTACATTTAAACCACAAAATATAATTTAACAGCAATATCACAAAATTATTTAAAAAGAGCATATCTTAAAAATTTGATAAATTTTTTTCCGTACAGTGTTGCCATTGCTCGCTTTGAAGTCGTTGAGTTTGTTAATCAAAAATTCGTTAAAAGTTTTACAAAATTTTAAAGAGATAATAAAATAAATTCGAAATTAAAAATTCGGGCTTCCAAGTGCCCATGTTCGATCGAAGGACTACGTTTTTTAAAATTTGATGGCTCTAGGTACCGTTGTTTCTTCACAGTGCGAGAAACATTCATGCATTCATGCAGATTCTTCATTATTTAGTTTCTCTAAATATAATACATGGCGATAATATTTGGTGGCAACAGTTTGAAAAATGAATTGACGCAAAGTGCCGTTTTGAAATTAATAGCCCTTCGAGAGAATAAATGAAACAATTAAATTCTATAAAGTTTGATGTGTTACAGTAATTTTGTTCATTTTGATTAACTGTGTCTGTAGCGGTGATTTCATAACCAGAAGCCTTTTTGCTGCCTTTAACCATAGCCTTTTTTCTGTTGCCAGACAAAACTTCTGTAATTGTAGTTACAGAATTAATTTGTTGCGGCAATAAAAACCGTATCAGTCAATGAAAAATGTTAAAATTGATATTTTATGTTTTAATGCGAAATATATTTACCTAGAGAACTATGAGCACTCATTGCTTAAAATCTGTGTTATTCACTGTAACCTCAGATTATGGATTCGAAAGGTCAAATGCCTAATAACAACAGCTAATAAGTGTGGAATATGAATAGCCTTTTATTTTAACAGGAGGCAATTTACGCTGTAACTCTACCTTGAAGGATTAATTCAAGAAACAGATTTTGACTTAAACAGTGAAACAGGTTAAGTCAAAACCGATTAGAACATAATGTGTTGCCATTGAGTCGGACCGAAATTTTAACTAAGCAGAGTTACTGGTACATTCAGAGAAGTTATTTAAATTTTACGTGCAAGCGCAAATGATAAATCACGTATTATCAGGGCAATAATTTCGCTGCGAGAGGAGAAAAAGACGAAATTCATAGAATAGTTGAGGAAAAAACCTTAAAATTTTCGCGCCTTGGATTTGTACTAATACTTTCTTAGCCGCTGAGGATTTGAACTAATACTATGAAAGAGAACTCTTCCTATGCAGCAGCACCAGAAATCACTAGTACACAGTATTATTATACATCTTCTTAACTGTCAAGCTCTTGTATTATAATCGTCTGTTATTTGAAATCACATTTTCAGTTAAAAAAGTTAAATTATATTAGATTTATTGACTTATTACATGCTTCGCCATTACGCATTATACGGGAAGGATGTCTAGTGGAAGTCTTTTTAAAGGGAACTGGCCCGTATCCACGTTATACACGGGCAAAATGCCCAAAACGTCCACGTACCAGCCCATTCGCCGGGACTCGAACCCCGGACCGAATTATCAATGTAGAACGACTTTTACCGCTTGGTCGCTGGTAGGCCAGATTTATTGATTAACACTTAAAGGAAAGATCACATAAATTTACGTTTTTGCATTCTGGCCTCCTAGAACGGGCCACGTAGCATTGCGTTTTGGCTTGAATTTTTATTAGGCTGCGCTATTTTTTCATTTTTATGCGTACTGGCTTTATTTCATGTTACTAATAGTTGTCGTATTATCTCTCGATTGAACCTACTATACAGTTTTGCTTTTTAGATAGTGTTTTTATTAATTTAGTAACCGTTAAAATGGGAAGCGCGAAAGAATTTTTAGTGGAAGATGCGGAAATCTGTGAGAAAATGTGTACAGTTAAGTTATCCAATTAGGAAGTAATAATAAATCAGAAAACTGTAAACAAAATAAGATATATGTGTCAATTCTGTCAGGTTCTAGTTCAGACGGGTGAATATTTTACAAAATATCATAGCGGTAAGAAATACTAGGCATGTTAATAAATAACTTTGTAAAGTTTGGAATTCTTTAAAGAACTAATGTTATCAAAAATAATGTTAATTTAATAAAACTGAAAAACCATACATACATGTTTATTTAATTCTCTCTAAAGTGTCCAGAAGGCCAGAAAGGCAAAAACAACCCGTCTGTTAAGGCAAATCAACTGGAAGGCTATCTGCCTGCGGAAAAGGCTGCTTCGCCCCCTTCCCACAAACAGATAACCTTAGTGAAGAACATTTTAGAGCAAACTGGCTCGTATCCACCTTACACATGGGAAAGACTGTGTGTACCAGTGTTTAAAACTTTACCACTTGGTTCCTGGTGGGCCATCTGTCTAAAGGGGGAAGGCATCTGTCTAAAAGGGGATGGCAGTTGGATACGCATACGTACATCTAATGTCCAATAGTAAATAAGTATTGTACATAAAGAGATTTTTCGTCATTAAGGGCTGTGTTTTTAAATTTAAAAGATAAAAATAATTGAAAAGGCTCGGAAAGGTAGGCTATTTTATGTAACTTTGGGAAACGACTTTTAGTTGTGTTTTTTGACTCTACAAGCAATTAAAAAGTGATTAGACTTACTTAGGTTCGAAATTATAGTTTGGAGTTTGAATAAGACTAGCTTGTAAAGCATTTTTAAAAAGGTGACAGGAAAATATACGGATTTCGCAAATGTACTTGATATTCACGGAAAAATTTTGATATTCTCGAAGCAGAAATTTCTGTAAAATTTACGAAAATTTGGCTGCGGGAAAGTTATTGCCCTTTCTATTTATGACGTTTTAAGAGAATAATAATTAAAAAAATATGGAATCTTAGCAATAACAACAGAAACATTTTTAGACGATCTTTTGATCTCTGACCGGTGAAATGGTAAGGGGAAAGTTTGTAAAGTAGATAAATAAATGACAGACAAACGTATTATTAATTTATTTTGCATCTGATAAACTTAGATCCTAATATTTTATTAATTTCGAAGTTTACTTCAGAACTATTTGCAATTAATGTAAAGAATAAATGGAAGCCAAAGTAATATTACGAAACTTAGAACACAATTGCTATAATGCACTCTAAATATTAATTGCGATGTAACGAGAGGAGCACGCCAGACTTAAGCGCCATCTGCATTAGCCGCAAACATTAGTAGTGTGACCTCATTTTCTACAGCATTTGAAGTTGGCACGTTAATGGACAAAATGTGTCAAAAATATTGGCGTAAGTAAAATGGCAGAAAACTTCTGTCGAGAGCACCATGCTATCATGTTTATACCTTATTTGCTATTTCGTTTACATCTTGTTATGTCTCATGTTGCTGAGGTATGGTTTTAACATCCTCTTTAACCTTTAGTGCGGGTAAACATGCGGCAACATTGCAAAACATTAAGCTTAAAACAACTCAGCGAAATTTACTTTCTGTAATTTTATGTTTAATACTGCTAAAAAATAATTAACTTTATTAGATACGATATATGCCAATAAATCGAGCTGTATGATTAAAACACTTAAGATATAGATTTGGTTTAAAAAAACGAGTGCTCTGTGTTAGAGGTTGAACTGCATTTTCAGTCCGAATACCTATAATTAGAGGTAAGGCGAATTGTAGTTTTTTCCCCTGTCCGATCCGAATTCTCTTCCACCAACGATCAAGCAGTAAAATAGCTGAACACTGGTAGTTCCATCTGGGTTCAAATCCCGGTGAATGGGCCAACTGCATTTCGTGGTTTTCTCCATGGAATATGACCAGTTTTCCATAAAACATCCTCCAAGAAAGCATCCCTCTCCTTAGGCTCTTCAAATGCTTTGCTAAAATCGAAATAATTCCAATCCTATAAGATTCTCGAATCTTTCATATAACTGTCGTAAAAAATGAATAACACAAGAAAACGTTTTGTTAATTTGTAAGTGGTAAGTTTATTTTAATAAAACAAAATTTGAAATGTACGTTTAATTAAAAAATTCAAAAATACTGTTATGTTAAGAAAATGGTTATGAAATTTAGTAAATGAAATAAACAGTTTTTTTTTTTTTTTTTTTTTTTTTTTTTT
>KK119796.1:558847-575580 GCA_000611955.2 Stegodyphus mimosarum
AAGATAGCTGTAGTAGGGATTTCAGCGTGCAACAAATTTATTTTTAGTGGATCTGGAGTTCTTTTAAGACATAATACCTATGTGATGCGTAGTAGTGGTGGAGTCACTCGTAAGTGGTAGGAGACACTCGGATCCGTTCCCCGCGGTGTTCTCCATCAAAATTGGGAAAGAAGTGTACAAACTTGTGATTAGGTTTCGTTATTTTAATATGACAAAGCATAGAAGACCTATTTGCCTAAGGGGAAGACCTTCGTGAAGAACGTTCTTACTGTATCTAAGGGTTCTGGCTCGTAACCACTTTGCGCATGAGGAGCATCTAACAATTCAGCCAGCGGGCTCGTAAGAGACTGAATCTTGGTCCAACTCGTAGTATCCAGCGATTTTAACCTCTCGGGTACTGATTGGGCGGGCAGAACTTGTGCCTGAGCTATAAGTGTCCAAGACATTACTAATAGACAGGAGTAACACTTTCCCTTTTGCAGGATGAAAGTTGAATTCGTTCACCTGATCTAGATTATGTTCAAATAGGGAGCATTAATCACAACTACACTGCCATCCAAAATGCTGGCTGTAACGGTATAGTAGCTAGAAGAAAGAGCTGTTTAGCTTTCCTGATACTGCTTTAGTTTAAATTGTTTAATTCTAATAATCATGATGTGGTGATGCATGAGATGTAATCGCAATTGTGTTGTAAAAGTTTGCTAATTTTTTATAAAACAAAATATTAAATGTCTTTTGTTTTAACTGATTGTCTGCTTGAAAAGTGCCTTTAAATTATTGAAATTTTGGTGAATGTCAGTTTTGGAACTCATTGTATCCGGAGAGGCTCTTAGAAATGGACGGCTCTTCACGACATTACGCTAATTTGTCGAGGATCACCGACGGCATTTATAACAGCTAGTGTTAAATGTTAGAAATGATTGTTTGTGTTTAATAACTGACGCATAGACTAGAGCAGGGCTTCTTAAACTTTTGTCATTCACAACCCCATTTATGATTGCGAGTTTCTTGACGACCCCATACAAATATAAAAGAAAAATAAATTAATATTTTTTGATGATTTATTTATTAGGTAACAATATACATATACATATGAAAATATATAAGTTTAGAATTCGTTTTGAAACATACAAAAATCTAAAATTAAAAGTTCTACAAAAAATTATAAAATTGTATTTATTATAGTTTCAAAAATAAAAGTGGATTAGGACCGTCTTAATTCTCTCGAATATATTCAAGTAGTTGCGTGGTAAGTATTAAATTAAAGTATAAGTAAAAAATTTAATGAGATGGATGTGCCTGTTTTTTATTGCATAACAAATCAAATCTTGGTGGAATGTTTGAAACTGCTGGACGTAAGACCTCTTCAACATTTTTTAACGCTGAACGATATTGGGATTTAATATGTGTTAAAGCTGAGAAAGTAACTTCACATAAATATGTGGTGTTGAATGGCAGAAGTACATTTAACGCCATATCAGCGATTGTGGGAAATTCAGTTCTAGTTCCGATCCAGAATTCAGTCAAGGGCTTTTTTTGAAATTGTAGTTTTAAGTTTGAGTCACTCGAAAGCTCAGCAAATTCCTCTTGAGCTTTAAGTGGCAGGTGATCAATCTCACTTAAGCCAATCCAAAACGGCTTTTGAATCCAAACTATTTTTTGGAAATCAATATTTAATTTAAAATATGTCCGGAACTGTATTTCTAGCGCTTTTAAGTGATCTACAATAATTTTTGCAATAAAAGTTTTACAATGAATTTTCTCGATTACAAAATTGTCGACACTGGAAAACATTTCGAACGAATTTTTTTCGACCCTACTTTTCCAAATGTTGATCTTTTTAATAAAACTTTCAATTTTATCATTTGAAGTAAATATATCGCAATATTTTCCTTGAAGAGACAAGTTGAGATCGTTGAGACAAGTTGAGACAAGCTGACAAATAACACAGCTTGGATAGCCATAAGTCATTTTGAAAAAAAGCTGCAAGTTCACATTTTCGTTCGGTTAAAAATATTTCGATCTCGTCCTTTAATAACAATAATCTTCTTAAACTTTGACCTCTTGACAACCATCTTACTTCTGCATGTAATAACAAAGTTGTGTAGTTGGAATCCGTATCCTTACAGAGATTTGAAAATAAGCGACTGTTAAGGGCGTGGCTCTTAATAAAATTTATGATCTTAACAGCATCCTGAAGCACATCGTTCAATTCTGGTGCTAATTTTTTTGCTGCAAGAGCCTCTCGGTGAATAAGGCAGTGAGTAAAAGTTATATGATCATAATGAGCAGCTTGAAAAAATGATTTAAAACCAATATTTTTGCCCGTCATCGCTCTTGCACCATCTGTGCATATTCCACAGCAATTTTTCCATTCTAAACCTTCTGCTTTTAAAAATTCGTCAACTTTACAATATATGTCTTTCCCTGTAGTATGGTCTTCCATAGGACGACAAAATAACAATTCTTCCTCCACGCTTTCTTTATAAACGTACCTGACATATACTAACAACTGAGCCAATTTAGTAAAATCAGTTGTTTCGTCCAACTGAATTGAAAATTTTGGGCTTTCTTTAATTCTTGTAATAAGTTGTATTAATTGATCCTTGTTAATATCAGAAATTCTATTCGAGACAGTGTCGTTCGACAAAGGAATTTTTCGAATATCATCGCCATATTTTCTTCCATGTAGTATTTCTACCATTTTAATAGCAGCAGGTAACACAAGATCTTCTCCAATGGTGAACGGCTTTTTATTTTTAGCAATACAGTATGAAACTTCATATGACGCTAGTAAATATTTTTCATTAACAGTTATAAGTTTTTCAAAGATTTTCTTTTCTTTATTTAAGGATTTATACAGTCTTTCAAAATATTCTTTTGGTTTATTGACATACGAAACATGCTTTGATTCAAGATGTCTTTTTAATTTTGATGGTTTCATACTCTCCGAAGCCAATAATTCATTGCAGATCAAACAAAGAGGTTGTTCATTACCCTCACAATTTTGAAATGTAAAGCCAAATTGAAGAAAAGACTCATCATATTTTCTTTTTCGCACATTAGATGCCTGTTTTCCAATACTTTGTCCTGCCTGAGAAGAGTTTGTAGCATTATCATCTGCGTCATTACCATTCTTATTTAAGTTCAGCCATTTATCCATGGCCAAAAATTATTTTGATCCTAAAATACAATAAATATATAAAAATAACATATTAAATATATAAAATTATATTAAATATATAAAATTCACAAATTTTTCAACGGGTTTTACAAGTATTTATGCGCGCTTTTTTATAAGAGCCCCACAGACCGGTTTGGTTAATGCATATTTGCCAGCGCGTGTATTGAATCATTGTTTAGCTGCAGGTTGCACGTGTGTACGCGCGCGCATTCCTCCCTTGTGGGAAGTCAGCGGCGCGCGGTTTATTCAACATGTATGATACCTACCAAACGCACTAACAATGTATAGCCACATATAATAATAGCGATCATCGATCGTTTACTGCTGTCGGCGGAGATAGCTCAAAATCTTCAACAAATGCGCGTGTCTAGACGCTGCAAGTCCACTGTATTCCGCCAACTCTAGTGATGTTATAAAATGGTATATATATATTATATATAAATATTTGACATTAAAATCTCTCGCGACCCCAGAATTTTGCTACGCGACCCCAAATGGGGTCGCGACCCATAGTTTAAGAAGCCCTGGACTAGAGAATAAAAGAACTCTTAAGTGAGGCTATACGGTAAGTATGGGTTAATTTCTATATTTACCGCATAAAGTTACTATAACTACACCATCTATCTTTTGTTAATTTGAAGTCAGTAATACTCGTTACCGTATATTTTAAAATTCATTTTATAATTAAGCCTAGAAGGTAATCTTTTGACTTATAAACTCGGAGTGCGAAGGCTTAGAAAATGGTAGAAAAACTGGCGTGCATTGGTAGAAGACCTCGCGTGCTTCTTTGGCGCATTGTGTTAAGATCTCTCCTTTACTTCATGTTATGTAAAAGGCATGCGGAGGCAAGGATATAAAAATCACTAAAACGCTTTAAGTGATTAATTCTTTGAGAATTTTACTTAAGGGAAGCGAAAATCCTCACGCAGCATATGCAGTGTTAGATGTGAATAACTCAAAAAAGTCTCAAGACAGCTAAATTTGTTCGGTTTTATTGAAAAGGAGAACCAAAAAACGTCAAGTGATGAGATTTTCAGAGTTTGTCATCCATGACACATGACACCGAGGTTATCCTCTTTCAAAATATTCTTTAACATTTGTCACCATTTCACTTGCAATCGCTTGAAATGCAACTTTGATGGAATTTCTGAAATCGAGATTATTTGAACAGCTCTTCTTAGAGATCTTATTATTAAGAAATCTAATTACAGAAATTCAGATCTGAAGAACATGGGAGTCAACTTTATTATAATTCAGGTGACTATAAATGACGACATTTGTACCAAACCTGACCACTAGTGCAAGAAAGTAATGTATTTTCGCGGTTTCGTTGTAAGTGATTGTAAGTAGTGAAATGAAATATTCTTTCAGTCAATCATGAAGTTATGCTATTTCGATTTACATAAATAAGGTATACAACATGACAGGCCAGTAGGAACTTACAAAGGATTAATGAGACTTCTTGTGAGGAACGAGAAGTGTGTCTATTAAAACTGAAAAGAAAATGTGAGACTGCGTAATGAAATCTGGGTCCTAACTATCTAGCGTTTAAAGGCTCAAATAAAAGACAAAGCATATGAGTATTAGATAAAAGAAAGCAGAAAGTAAGAGTAGGAAAAAATTGTACAGTTAAAACAGAGTTTTTAACACTTCAACTAAAGTGTTACATTTATAAATTGCCAAATCGTGAATTGCGCTGGAGAGAGGTCATTATTTCTAAAGCCAAAACGATAGAGGTAGGAAAAATATGGTCTGTGCCGGTTACGTATTGGGTAAATTGCGTACACCCACAGATAAAGTTCTGATCGTCATAAAAATACATGTTGTGCAATGTTCTACCTAAAAGGTCCATATTTCAATAGGTCTGTCGTTGTTTAGAAAGTTCAATGCTGTATATCTTTAAAATAAAAAACAGGCAGGGGTTAATTCAGTAAATTTATTGAATGATTCGTTAGCTTCATTCTTTGCAACAATCGCGTCATTACCCAGGATCATAGTGTGGGGCGGTACTCATTGGAACTTTAGCTAGGAGACTTCTGGGGAACAAAAGTAGCTGTTTTTGAATCGCCCTAACTAGACGATGTCTGCTGCGTCCGCCTTGAATGGCCTGCAAACTTGACAGAGAATCTGTATAAATCATTTCGCATCTGCCATTACTAAGAGTGAAGTCCAGAGCTTCTTTTAAGGCTGCGAGTTCAGCTTGAAATATTGAGTGGCTGATGTTAAGCTTCATGGATCAGGTGTTAAGTCCAAGGTCGCCATTTATTACTCACTATGTACTTCCTGTTCCCGCTGCTTCTTTTGAACTGTCCATTTTGGTATATGAACCGATTTGCTGCATAGGAATTTCTTAATTTCTCCCGTTTACGTAAATATGAACCAATTTTCCATAGAAATCTTAACCGGAAGTTTCTCTAAATTTACGCAGTTCAAGTGTGAGTATTCTATTGTAATAAAATAAAAGGAACTGTTATATATAGATGGTCAACTTACCATTTTTCTTTCTGCGCTGAATGCCTTTACAGCTCGTATTTTTTCATGAATTTAGTAGCTCAAAGAACTATTCCAGTAACAAAAATTTACACTTCTTACTCTACTAGCTGTTAAAATATTTCCAATTAAGTACATTAGATGATAACTTGTTGTTAAGAACAATGATAAAATCTTTGTTGCCACTTTCATTTTGTTATTAATCTCACTTGTCGGACCCAATCAGAACAAGCCCATAAATTATGTCGGTATGTCCTTGAGGACCATAGTGGTGACAATACGTCCTTGTCGAGTTTTGTAGAAAAGGACACCAGGAACGGATCCCAGAAACGGAAAGCTCTTCTAACACTCTTCCATTAAAATCATACCACTCGATAGGACTTTTGGCTCGCCGTGTATTTTGAGTGCCCTCATGCAGCACAAACACTATATATTTACAAACATTGATGCTTTCTCCGGTATTCCAACTCCTGGTCCTTCGGTACTATAGTCAACGTCAGTAACCACTATCCCATCTGGGCGGCTACCTTCATCTTTCTTCATAACATTGGATAAAGTTGAAAAAGTTTCTCGCGGATTTGTTTTCAAACCATTCTTCCTCGTTTCGTTAAAATACAAAGCTAAAATTGATCGGAATCTGTACATCTCTAACTCAAAATAGAGGAATCTCTTATTAGTTTTAAAGGCAACTGAATGGAATTTATGCAAATTTTAATTTGAACAATTTATACGATTGTACCCTTTTTAAAGTGTATTTATTCCTTTAACTCCCTCAAAAAAGTAGTCGGTAATAATTTTTTTTTGTCACGGAGTTAACGTATTAATATAAATAACAAACTTTTTTATTGAATTTTAAAAAATTATTTTAGAAGGTATTGTAATAAAAATATCACTAGGACGCTATTTTTTTATGTTTGTTGATGATACTGTAGAAAACAGCTCTTCTGATCGTTCAATATTGCAAACTGTTCACTGCCATTTTGTGTGACTGGGTGGCATATGCTCTGCTTTTTATTGGCGAATCTCAGATGGAACAAAACGTTCTGTATTTTCTGTCGCATGTATTAATGTCTTCACTTTTTCGTTTTCGCAGTACTATCAATCATTTTGATACAGAAACTGGGAAATCTTTCACTCGCAGGGAATGACCGTCAGTCCCCAAACGAATTTGTAACTGTCACGTGAACAAAATGCCAAAATATACAAAGCCAGCAACATTGAGAAAATAACTTTCCAGTTATTGCACGAGCGATGCTGAAATTTTAACACACAAAATACACAAAGAACAAGGTTATGGAACTCTACGAGTGAGTTCACACACCAAGAAAATGCTGATGCTCACGAAATCTGCATTTTATCATAAAATTCCCGCTATACCTTAAAATTATTTTGCACGAATTCTGATTTTGATGATCTTAGTGCTGCCGAGTTTCTTTCCTGTTTTCTGAATTATCTTTGGACTGTCTGCCCCAAGACCTTCATGGTGACAATAGCTCACCTTCTTCTCTGCCGTGTACTGTCTCATCTCTTACAAGGTACCACGCCGCCCAACCAGTATAGTGGTTAGCGTCGCTGATTGCCGTGCCGAAGGGCTCGGGCTCGAATCCCGGAGAAGGCATGAATGTTTGTAAATGTATAGTGTCGGTACGGCATGGCGGCACTCTAAATATGCGGTGAGCCGAAAGCCCTCTCATGTGGTTTGGTGGAAGGGTAGACGGATGGGAGAACTCTGAACCGTCCCCCCGGGGTGCTCTTCATCAAAATTGGGGGCGGAAAAGAGCCAAATTGTACTGTCACCTGTTAGGTGCTCAAGGCTATTGCCAACGACAGGAGTAATCTAGCGCTCCTTGACACGAGAATTCTCATGGGCTTGGGCTGACCCTGTCAGACAAGTGAGGATAAGCAACAACAACAACGAGGTACCACGGGCCAGGATTTCTTATGTTGTTGTTGTTAAGCATGAATTTCATGGAAGAATGGTCGCCAGAGCCTCGAGGAAGTTGGACTTCTACTTCCACCCCAATTTTCAGGGAAAGCACCTCAGGGGTTCCGAGTGTCTCCCTCATATCTACCACCAGTTCACAACAGAAGACTTTCGGCTGGCCATATATTTGGAGCGCCCCCCATGCCGCAAAGCCACTATACACTTAAACACATTCACACCTCCTACGAGATTCGAACACGGGCCCTTCGTTACCGTAGTATGCTCCCCTAACCACTGTACCGTCTGCGCCGCTTGATTTCTTATGTGATATGCCTTTAGGGCCCTATTTGCTGTTGAGCCGGACACGTTGCATTCGCTCGATATTCGCGGCATAAATTGTTTCGACTTGACTCGAGAAAACCACCGGCTTGCATTCCGCAGAAATTTGAATTGATTTCAGTGCTAGACCGCCGGAAACGACGCATGGATAGTCTGCAGAACTTCATTTGACAATTGAATGCGTAATAAAATAAATTATCTGTGGGATAATAATTTGCAGTTCCAGATGATTTTAGACTCATATGGAAGTAGTTGTCTTCTGTAGAAGTAATATTCAGTGTTCGTGTTTTTGTTCTTAGAAATGCTGTTCACTTTCTGTGGTAGTCGGCACAAGATGGCGTACTGTCAATGGCGTTAGTAAAGCTTTTTATGAATTTTTCTAATTGTAGATAAGAGTTTAAAAATATTATTACCTGCATAGATTAATAATTATATCAAGTAAAATAAAAAAATTGGATATTGCTCGGAGAACAGCCTTGGTTGCGCCAACTTGGCTTCTTTAAGGGTATGGGCGACATTTCATCATGCCAACGGAAGTAAATACTACAGATAATCAAATACTACAGAATAAATACTACAGTAATAAATACTAATTACTATACTACAATAGTAAATACTACAGATAATCTCTTAGCAAGGGAAAAGAATTACGGCTGTCTCCTTAGAGGAAGTACGCCATCGAATGACAACCATTGCCTACCATACCACAATAAGCTGTTTCTCCCTTTTTGGCGTCACGGCTGTTTTCCGAACAATATCCAAAAAATTACTTAACAACATATATTTTTATATCGCTAAATTTCTTACTGTTCTGTATACTTTCATATTAGAAAGGTAAATAAAAAAAACTTTTTGCCACATGAGAACTGTCAGTTTTTCAAGCAGGATGGATACTGTGTAGCATAATGAAACAAGACACACAAAAACAAAAAAGTGTCTACTTTCGATCATTGATATATAAAAAGTTTATGTTGGAAAATGGATGTAACTACATCAATTGAAATTTTTAAATGGAAGAGTCATCTTTTATGAGAACTGAAATGAAAGAGTAAGAAAGTAGCTGAACTATTATATTACGGATAAAAGAGAAAATAGACTGGAAGAATGGGGAACCATTAGTGAAAATGAAACTGCGTAAATGGTTGTAGATGGTTATCTAAAAAGGAAAAGGTCTTAGAAAATTGTCACAGAAAAAGAAGTCATCTAAAGCCAGGGAAAAGTAGAAGAAACTCAACAAAAGCTAAAGATGATTTTATGATGAAATAGCGATGGCGATAGGAAGAAGTTTTTCAACGTATAAGCTACAAAGAATAGGGAAGTAAGCATGCAACTCATTTATGTATAAGTATATATTTAGTGTTTAACCCTTGAAAGTTAAATCAACCATTAGTTTGAGGTCCACCAATGAGCTACAGTTATGGAACATTGGTTGCTATATCATTAGTTTGAAATCTGGCGTGGTAAAGGGCTGGTTGCACAGGCGTTTCTGCTTTATGCGCAAGTAAATTGAGTAAGACCAACTTTCTTTACAAAGTCAATTACTAGTGGCCGAGTGAATGTGGCCTATGAACACTGGTAATTCGGCCCAGTTCATATCCGTAAAAGCGGACTAAAGGCAGCGGTAGCTTCGTGGTTTCTCCCGACTAATGTTTCTGTATGATTTGAATACATGTTAATTTCCTTTAGAAAGTCTTCCTTAAAGACATCGCCTCCTTGCTCAAATAGCCCTAAAGTGCTTTGTCATAATCCAGTAGAACTCGCGGTGATAATCGACACAACTTTAGAAAAGTAAGTAGTAATGAAACAGTACCATTCTACCTACTCAATAAGTATATATTTTAAATTCTTATATTTTAATATCTTTTAAAAACTTTTTAAAACTAAACATGAGATTCTATTACTTTGTACAGCGAAATATAAACATGTATATATAAGTAAAGGTAGAAGTGAGCGGAACACCAGAATTTCACCATTTGTTTTACAGGTATACGTCTGCTGCACTAACTGTACTTTTCCGCCCCAGGTTTGACTACCCACCTTCCCCTACCATCAATCTCTCGAGAGGACATTCTGTTCGCCGTATATTTTGAATGCCTTTCTGCAGCACATACACTATACGCTTACAAACATCCATACTATCTTTGGGATTCGAACCCGAGCTAATCGGTTCGGCAGTCGGGATCAGTAACCACTATAACGGCTGGGTGGCTAAATAAGAATCCGTAAAAGCATTTTAGTATCTTGTATTAAGTAAAAATATAAATTTAATACGTGGTACAATGGCATTCATTTGAAAGTGGACTTAAAATATCATGAATTTGAAGGACTCCTATTCTGGGCAGATAGTGCTTATTAATTATCCTAGATTATTAATTAGGGTAATGAATTATTTTTAAAGCTAAATTAATATAGGTAATAAAAAGATGTTTTAAAGTTAATTTTTTCAAAATTTAAATTCAAGCTTTAACGCATTAAATTCAAATGGAAATTTTAATAAACTGGAAGAAATTCAGTCGACTTAATTCCTGCCATTAGTTGATTACAACCAAATCTTTTTACAAAAATGATCTTTTAGTTTAATAAATTTAGTATTTCTTATTATTATGGTCGCTTCATTTAAGCGATGCCAAGATTGTTGATAAACCTCCAGTTGTCGCAGAGCTTCACCAAACGACCTGCAGTCCTGACTAAGATCCCTTATACTCCGCCTGTTGCGGGAATAACTCAGAGTAGGCCACGTGTTATTCCATTTGGCCATTTATTGATAATTCTGGGCGCCGTTTATGTAATGAGGACCACAATTATAATGAAGTTGTAAAATTCGTATAAATATCAAAGATTTATTTTATTTAGGACTTATTAGAAACGGAATCCCCAAACCCGCGAAATGGTCTAGATGCATAGCTGTTTTGGTATTTTTTCTGTCTTTGAGCCCAACATAATTTCCTCTTGATTCTCCATGGAAACTTTGCTTTTAAAGGCATAACTGTCAAGTGATTTACCATAATTCATTGCAAGACGCTTAGACATTTTAATAATTTGCAGCACGGTTTGCAGATAATTTCATATTTTATTTATATTATTTAAAAAATGAAATATAAGGACAACATTTATTTTTATGAGATGGTTAATTAATTCAAACTAAAATTCCAAAGTTGTACTGCATTAGAATCGCGATAGTTGGAACTCATTTTGTCTCTAACGATGGGTACTGCAATGTCCTGTTTAACGCTGTTCGTGAATTGCTGTGGGCAGTTTAAAGCAGTTCGATTTATAAAGTTCTAAAACTTAAATGTAGAAGACTCAGTGGAAGGATAATGCAAGACAAACTAGAGGACTGACGAAGACATAGTTAGAAGGTTCTCTAACCAATGATTACTATAACTAGTGAATAACTAAACTTTCATTCAATTCATTAATTTTAACCCTTTCACTATTAATCGGTCATAGCAGTCGCAGCAAATATTTTAAAAACTCAAATGGGACAACTTTAGTTTATATCTATGTTATGAATTGTCAGTTAGTATTAAAATCCTTAAGCAGAAGTAGAAAAGTTTAAGTAAAAAAGTGTTACTTTTAAGCAAAAATATCAGATCTGATTAAATCTTTACTACATAAAATTGGAATGCATTGCATATGACCCCATTCGCCCAAAAAAAAAGTCGTAAAGCAAATTGCAAGTGAAAAGCAGGTTAGTAATCAAGGTTAATTATTCTGATTCTTAATCAACATCAAAGGAGTTCTCAAAATCTCTATTCAAACGCCTTTGAATTTGTGATTAAATATACATGGTGTTTATAAAGTCCCGGATCCATTTTGATGTTTAATAACTCATAAAATAATAAAGATAGATTAAAATTAATAAATATAGATTAAAATTAATAACACAAATGGTTAGATAGACTCAAAAAGTTTCATGACTCTTGTCAATGAACTTGCACGTGTGCCCCCTTCCTCACACGGAGAATATCAAGTCGGTATTCAATTTCACGCCAGGTCTGTTTTCTATGAACCACCATAAAATCTGAGCTTTCTCTTGTGGTGTATGCATTCTCCTTAATATCCGGTCGAATAAAACATCACATACAAAAGTACTAGAACAAACACATCAAAAGTAAACATAACATTGCAATTGTTGCCAAAAACAAAAGAGAGAAAAATGCAATTAATAAGCAGACGATATTTAGAAAAGTACAGATATTTAGACTGGAAAATGAAATTATCTGAAATTAACCACACGCGCAGACGATATTTACAAAAGTAAAGATATTCAAACGAGAAAAGGAAAATATATAAGTTATTCCATCAACAAATGCCATAAGTGTGCTTATATCTTCCTTATTTCATGAGTTATTAAACATCAAAATGGGTCCGGGACTTTTTAATCTAATTGCTAATTATAAGCCTTGTTTAGGGAAGCCTGGTCAGTGGCGTACTGTATGATAATATCGCTTACTGGATGGTATGCTGTTGTCGACCCTACCGTGTGTATGCCTGCGACGACTATGTGAAAACCACAAAATGAATTACATTAAATGTTTTACTCATTATTACATCAATCTGAAAATTTGGATTTTTATCGCGTCAATCATATGCAAATAACTAGTTTCGATAGTATGCTGGCATCGATTATACGCTCTGCTGATTCTCTTTCCGCTTTCTGTAGGATATATTCTATGCGTAAAAGTAAATTCCTACCTGCATGATACTATGAATATAAGTGGTCCTTTTGACCATCGGGAATAGAAACCGGGATAGGTTCACCGCTTCACTCCACCGCTTCATGCCGCTAGAGACTAATGCTACTAAACGATCGTGTAGCTTTTTTTATCTTTACGACTAAACATAATTGTGTTATAAAATCCTTTTCTTACTCGCATATTTTTTAATTCAAATTATTGTGCTTGCGTGATAAATGCAATGCACATTTTCTACACTGCAAAGTACTGCACAAGAGTTCTTAGAAAGAGTTATTAGGAAGCACGAGGTGGTCATTTAAAATGATTCGTATTCAATCTTTCATGCTCCTCTAATTTTGCTGCCTTTTAACTGAATAGGTTTCTATTAGTTTCTTTGCCATTGAAACAACAACAATAAAAAAACCTGATTTCTTTTGTTTTTTAATTTGAAATATTGTTTGAATAGCAGTAATTCTTAAAAACATGTCCCTAAAATCTCATAATGTTTAAACATATTTAAAAAAATATTTGATCCGTTTTTAGTATTAAGGCATTTACTTATCATTAATTTTATATAAATCTGGAACGCTGGAAAAAAGATATTAAATCACGGTTTTGTAGCTTGTCGGGCCGAAATATTTAAGATTTTGATATACAAAAATTCGCCATCACAAGCCCAAATTTTATCTCTGTGTCGTGTACCATCATGTGCCAATAAAGTGTTGTGAATAAATATATCTGATAAATAGTTGTTTGAGAGCGAATATCTCAAAGTTATGTAATAATCTGTCGCTCTTTTAATCGGCTTTACTGAACGGGTTTGCTGAACTGTATGAGAAGAAAAGTTTTATTTCTGTTATGACCAAACTGAAAAAAATAAGCGAATAAAATATACGGGGATCTTTTAAAGTGAGTTATTTGCATGTGTGAAAACCGAATCGTATGTTAGTTTTTGCATTTAGCTTAGAAATTGTTTCTTACTTGCTATGGGGTCCGTGACTCTCAGTATTTAAAATTGAAATTATTGATATTTTTCAGAATGGGGAAGTACTTACAGGAGAGTACTTAAACAATATATGGGGAACATACAGAGGAAGAACATACAGGGGAGTACTTAAACAATATATGCATTTTTCGGCAATGTTCTTAGTCTTTTAAGAGGAAAATAATGCGTATCTGATTAATAAAAATAAATTTGATGAAAACAACATAAAAAAGCTACAAAATAATAATTTTATTTAAATATGTACTGTATAACTTAATTTAATGTATTTTTATAAGAAGGATGATGATAAATTCCAAGTTTTGGAATTTCTATCTAATATTTCAAATGTGTTTTCTCAATTCTAATTCTTTGTTTTCCAAATAGTTTCTGCGCTTGTTTCTTAGCGAAGTCACGTAAAAAATGCTCTTTCACACAAATAAATGCACTGCTGGCCATTACAATTGCTACATCATTAAGACCGTATGCAACAAACGTCAAATTTGCATGTATGGTACCATATGCTGGGATATGTAAATGTTAATATTCCAGTGCATATACACAAAGCAGGCGTGAACAACCCTCTCTACAATGATGCATATAAGTGGAAAGATTACACGGCGGATATCTCATTTGGAAATTGTTTTTAAACTTTTATTATTTGTGTAAAGGATGTGTTATGCCTCGTGTAAGAAGAAACTTTTATCAGCATTTCTTGAATGTGACGGCGGCAGAAATACCATGATGGCGGTTTATTGTTCCGTGACATCTGCTGGTGTTGGTCGGGATCCCATGACTGTCACGCGAATATGGAATCGATGGGTCCAGGAGGGCCATACTGAACACCATTCATGATCTCAGGAAATTCGGGTCACTAATGCCCAACAGGACAGAGATATTGTCCTCTTAGCTTGTGGGATCTTACAGCCACGGCACATACCCTGAATCAAGAACTTGGATGGTGTACAGGACAAATATTCTCTCGGACAGTTCGATGATGTCTGCAGCAGCATGCATTGTCATTTTGGTGACCATTATTGTGCCTACTGTTGACTGTGCAGCAGAGACAGATGCGCCTACAGTAGTACGATGAATAGCGAACATTGGACACAAGCAAGGCACCAAATCGTTTTTTCAGACAAATCTTAGCTCTGCATACGGCATCATGATGAAAGTATCCGTTTATAGAGGCATCGAAAAAGACCAAAGTTGCCAGCTTGGCTTTCTTCATCCCCATAAGGGCCCAGAAACCTAGCAGGCTGGATTGTGGGGTCAATGAATGCTCATTTCGGTTACCTTTTGTTCGCATAGCCGGTAATGTGGACTTCCGCTGCTTTGTTGCTGATGTATTAAGGCCCATGGTTGTGCCCTATCTCGAGCCCTATCTGACAGCATCTTTCAAAAAGACAATGCACGACTGTAATATTTACCGTGCTGTCCGGACTTCCTCGATACAGAAGAGTGTTCGAATGTTTTCCTGGACAGCACGTTCTTCAGTTCTCTAACGCATCTGCTCACGAACTGCAGAGAAATTGCCAACCCACCACTCAGCAGCCACAATGATTGATTTATCTCTGGCTTAAAGCTGTGGAAGTAAAGCATATCTCATCCACGCTCAGTTCGATTCGAATGCCCAGCTTATTTTATATCCCAAACCATCTGTAAATTTAATCGTATCTTCCTCCCATTATACTTTGTATGCAAGATATTATTTGGTTTCTAGTGTTAGCAATTTTAATTGTCAGCAGTATAGTCTGTAAAGCCATAATGCCAGATTAGATTATCATGGAAGGAAAAGCTTTCTGTAAGTGAACCTAAAAGTTTAGAAACGAGTTGTTTCTGTACAGCAATGTAAGCACAGTAAGTCTTGATGTCGATTCTAATGCCGGTATTGATCGTACGAAGATACCCTAAGAATATAATTTTAACCAAATTCTTTTACTTTTGATTGTTCACCGCTGCTAATTATAATCCTTTATACAATAGACCATTCTCGACTTTACGATGGTATCGATCCTAACTTGTGACCCTTTAACTTATCAGTCATATATTTTCGAGGCGCTAGGCACATAATTCTTTCGCCACTATTTGTTTTTATGAGAAATAAACATACTTGGGAGGAGTTATAGGATGATTCTAGGTCCTCTAAGGACATAGTTGGGTTTGGGAACTTATAAGTTGAAGTGGTAATTAGGACTTGTTTCAGTTCTCTTAAATTTGAATTGGTTTCAATATAAAAATGCCTTTTCGTATTTGTCGACTATAAGATTTATGTTATTTATGTACGCAGTATTCTCTTTTCTCAAAAATTCTTTTATTGGCTAGACATTATTTCTTGTGACACGTTTATAAATATCTTAGACTTTAAACTTCATATCTGGACGAGTCCCAATTTTATTTGCCAGGCATTTACTCGCGAATAAAATGCGAGAGATACATCAAGTAATTTCCTTCAGCTTGGGTAAATTGGTAGGAAGGGTGTAGATTAAAAGGTGTTGCCTATTTATGCAGCAGTTAAATAAATTATTACTACCGCCCTTCTAAAGCTGATAGTTAATATACCTAAGTACTTACTTATATGTTTACATTTTTGAGATGATTTGATTTTCCGGGATATTTAATTTTGTTTCGCTGTAATATCATTAAAAAGATATAAATTTACGTCTGTCACAGGCATTCTTTATTTTACGAGGTTGAAGGTTTCTCGATTACTAATAAATCTCCAACGTAGCATATATTTTCCACCTTCATTAGACGTGGAACAAATCTTGAATTTTCTCGAATTCGAATCTTAAAAGATACCCGAGTCTGTCTCAACTTTTGAATGTGAATCCTTCAAATAAGAATGAGAAGGAAAGGGAGGAAATGAAGACTTAGTATATTGAAAGCTTGTAATAAAGGATAAATTTTCTAATCTACGTTTGGTGAAAAAAGAATTAAAAGATATGGTTAAAATGCATCTACGTTTTCTCAACGTAATTTGAAAAAAATATTTGAGTAACCAGTCAAATTTCAAGAGTTAAAAAACTCAACAACTCTGGATAAGTAGTTCAATTAGCAGACAAGTGGAGGTCATGTGCAAACGAAACATTGTATGCTACCTCATGTTTTACTAGAAACGCTCAATTGTTTGTT
>KK119796.1:582509-596078 GCA_000611955.2 Stegodyphus mimosarum
AGAAAGAAGGGAAAAAGTTAAAATTGGATCTAAAATTAAAATCATATGATAAATTAAAATGTATATCTGAATAATTACACGCCTAAAATTTAATAAGTGAAATAAAATTACAAGTTTATGGTTAAAAGATATGAAGAACGTCCTGTGTAAAATGAGTAATGTAATTAGGATAAAGGAAAATGAATATGCTCTGATGAAATAAAAAATTGTAAGGCATACGTTAAAACTAAGAGTGCATAGGACATTATAATTCTTGAAATATAACGCAAAAATTAAAAATTTACATCTATCTGTCAGTCAATAAATTCCAGGCGTTTAGAGAACATAGGAAATAACCATTATATGCCTAGTAAAGACGAAGAAAAATACAAAGGAAAAAAAATCCTAAAATTAGAAATTACCGCTGGAAAATCAACAAAAGATAATCTCTTATCAAAGTGCAACGACACCTTATCAGCTAAATTCAGACTCCTACAACCCTCCTCCTTATCAGTTAGTTTGCTCATCTGCAATCCGCCTCCCAACTTGCACCGCCTCACCTGCTTCCGGGCTCATCTGCAATCCGCCTCCTGGCCCTGAACCGGCCGTTTCACACTACTAAGCTAGTTCTTTTTAAAAAGTCCTCTAAGAAGGCATCCTTCTATAGGCAGTCTGCTGGAACACAATGAAACTAATCTTTGCAAAGTTTTTAGTTAAAATCTTCAACGGATTTTTAGATTAGGAATTTTAAGATGTGAAATGCAATCTAAGAGTTTTAACGCTACAAATGGGGAAAACACAAAAGTTCCCATGCAACCTGCCGAAGTTCTGATGTTTGAACTTGGGAGGAATTACAAATGCTCAGCAGACTTGCCGCTCGGTTGCTAGTGGACTCAAATAGCGATAAATTGAAAGAATCGCGAATAATGTAGAAAATTGCAATATAACTATCAGTGGAGTAAAGTAATTCAAAAGAACCTTCTTCCTTTAATCACTTATCATACACAAATTATTGGGGATAACCAGCTTTTTGTAACCATACTTCTACCTGTTTAACCATAAAGGAAGATATGCGTCTCTATTTTTTCCTATTATGCCAAAGCGATGGTTGTACAATATATTTTTAAAGTACAATACTAAATTTAAGGAGCTTTCTGTAGTAAACTGAAACAGCTCAAGCAGTTTCCCCATCACTCTAAGGAATATATGCAATCTTTTTCCACGGTCAGTTTCATCGAAATTCAGTAAATTCACTTTGAAAGTTTTATTTTTGTTTTCTTTTTCACGAAGAGGATCCTTTTAAATGGTAGACTTTTAATCACGAATTCGCAAAACGTCTTTTAATGAAAAGAAACTTTGATTTTTATCCATCCTAGACTTCATACAATTAGCCGCACAGGCTAACTGCAGAATTAAGGTTTATGTGTCACAAATTGTGTACTTGGCGTCTGAGAGTGTGTGAACGAGTTTCAGACGAATAAGGAGATATTGGTCTTTTGAAGCTCTTCCTCGAAGACATTCCTTAAGCAAATGCTGTTTGTACACAGTCCAGTCACATTAATGTGACCACCACGTACTTTCCATGTCAGAGTTAAATAACCAATCACAGAAGGCAGGTGGCAGCACAGTGCAGTTGAGCGTATATAAAGGGTGTGTGAGGGCTTCGGAAAACATTTCAATCGTTGGCGTAATGCAGAAACGAAGCGATTTATCCGACTTCCAAAAGGGCATGATCATTGGCTTTCGGGCCAAGGGTGGAAGCATTTCCGAAACGGCTGAGTTTGTGAACTGTTCGCGTGCCGCCGTGATAAAAGTGTACCGTGCATGGCAAAATGGGACTGTCCAAAATCAGCGACGTGGCAAATGTGGTGCACCACGGGCCATAGATGACAGAGGCGAACGACGGTTGCGGAGATGCGTTCGGGCAGATAGACGGGCTACCGTTGAGCAACTGACCACCAAAATGAACCAAGGGGCTACCAAAAGTGTCTCCCAAAGTACTATTCAGCGAACATTGCTGCGTCTGGGCCTCCGAAGCAGACGCCTGGTTCGTGCACCTATGCTGACTGCTGTTCATCGACGGCGAAGGCTAGAATTTGCACGCCAGTACAGCAGCTGGACGTCCACTGAGTGGCGACAGGTTGCGTTTTCGGATGAATCGCGTTTTATGCTCCATCGGACAGATGGACGTTGGCGTATAAGGCGTGAAACCTCTGAAAGGAACCACCCTGCAACCATTGCCGGAACGGTCCAAGCTGGAGGCGGGAGCATTATGGTCTGGGGAATGTTTTCCTGGCATTCTCTAGGTTCACTGATCATTGTGGAAGGCACAATGGATCAATACAAGTACGCATCTGTCCTTGCGGACCATGTTCACCCCTACATGCGCATTGTTTTTCCTCAGGATGATGGCATCTTCCAGCAGGACAATGCGAGGTGCCATACAGCTGCCAGTGTACGTGCGTGGTTCGAAGAGCACCAGGATGAGTTTACCGTCCTCCCCTGGCCAGCAAACTCACCTGACTTAAACCCAATCGAGCATCTGTGGGACCATCTCGATCGAGTTGTTCGCGCCATGGATCCTCAACCGCGGAATCTAGCGCAGCTGGCCACGGCATTAGAGTCGGCATGGCTCAACATCCCAGAGAACACCTTCAGGGACCTATGTGACTCTTCCTGCACGTCTCGCAGCAGTCCGCTCTGCGAAAGGTGGTTATTCTGGCTTTTGACAGATGGTCACATTAATGTGACTGGACTGTGTATATTTTGCCATAATCGACTTAACAATAGTAACTGCTGTGAGTTTTCATTAAGTTCCGAAATTGTGTATATAATTCTGTTCTAACTTCCTTCATTATTTACTCGTAAATTATCACGTTATTAGCAAACATTAGGAATAAAATCTGAAAGCTACGTAAAAATGTATAGATAAAAGTTTCTTAAAATCCGTTTCTCTGAACAACAGACATACAGGCGTACCATTACCTAGTCATTGACCCCACGTAAATGCACTTTCAGAATTTATTGTCAGTGTTGGTCTTTAGCCCCTTGATGTTATTGGTTTCGCAACAATCGCCGAGTGGATAAGCTCACTAAACATTGATGATTCGATCTGTGTCCGAGTCCTGTCGAATGGACCGGTTGCTTAAGTGTTTCAGGATTTCCCCATGTATAATATAAATAACATTATATTCTTTTACTCCAGAAGTCCTCCAGAAAATATTCTAGCGTTTAGACGAACAGACCTCGCTTTGTCTAGTATTTTCAGTTAATTTAAATTATTAAATCATGGAAAGTAATGTTTAATTAGAAGAAAAATGAAGGTTATTTCATTCGATAAGGCTTCACCAATGGCTGAGTGGGTAAGATTATTGAACACTAATAGTTGGTTTCTGAATCGAATCCTCGCAAGTGGGCTACTACATGAGCATTTTTAAAGCTTTCCACATAAAAAAGAGTAAACACCAGCCAGTTTCCCTTAGAAAGTGCCCCAAGAAGGTATCGTTTTCCTACGTATACAGTCACCATATGCGTTATGAAAGTAGTGATTCGTATTATGTTTTACGTAAATCTGACATACAAATTTGATACTACAAGAGTTCTTTTTTATCTGCATGAAATGAAGTTGAATTAATTTGAAGATTTTAATAAAATTCTTCGTGGATGTTTCTGTAGATATATAAAGAGAGATAAAATAAAAAGCAAAATATATTGATTTTGATATTGAAGCAAAATATTTGATATTTTAAGTCAAGTATTTAACTTAATGCATATATTCAGTCTTATTTAAAAATGTGGTTGATCTTATTATTCAAATTTCTAGCAAAGTCACACAAGTGGCTATATTTCTAACGCAATAACCAGATTATTCTTCTTTTCTTTTTTTTCCCTTTTTTTATTGTTGTTTTGTTTGGTTTTAAATCAAATCTGAAAGTATCTTCAATTCTTTGCCTTAACAGACTATTTGCCTTCTTTTCATTTGCTTCTCCTGAATTTGAAACGTTTCAGAAATTTACCTCCATTTCGATGATACATTTCTAAAGCTCCTTATATTTTATACTGCATCCAATCTATACCTCCTTTTTTATTTTCGACCCGGAAGTACACCTGCGTTTTGTACTCCTCTCTCATTTTTAGATTCTCGTCTTCTGTGCTATTTCTCCAAGCTGCGAAATTCCCAGCTATTTTATTCCATAGAGGGTAGAGTTCGTATGCATAACTGATTTGTTTTTAAATTCTAGATCGAATGTTTTGATGAAGCTTTGTGCAGCATATTCTTCCACCTTTATCATCTAAAGCGAATAATTATAATTTTCATTGTATGGTATCAAAATAAAATTATTTTAACATGACAGTTCTTGTAACATTGAAACAATATATAGTCAGAGTTTGAAACCAAGGTATACGGTATCGGCCGAAATAACTCTCTTGTTATAAATGATAATAGCAAAGAAATTATTCGACATGTATTTAAGTGATGTATGAGGACTGAGCATTCTGTGCGTGCTTTTGGAGAACATGGTAAATTCTGTAAAGGGTTCTTAACCTCAAGTATTCAGTCCTGAACTGGAACAGTGGGCTGATTAGATGTAAGCTTTGTTACGATGTAACTGCTGGGCTGGATAGTAACTGCACGTGAAGGGATTTGAAATCCTCTTTTATTAAATCACTATTAATTACAAACTTCCCAACTCGGAAGAGATACAGAAAGTAAAAGACCACACTTGGGTCGAACTTAACAATCAAATAAATTTAAATACTAAACCTAAAATAGAAATTAAATCAAGCTTTGCTTCGCAAAGCAATTCGCGGAGATTGGCCTCTACCTAAAGGGGTGCGTAGCAAGATATACTAATACTAACGCACTTTAAATTGTTTTACAATGCACTCACGTAGTAAGCACTATGGCTTATAAATTTAAACTGCTAGCTGGTCAGACGAACTTTGAGCGGCGTGACCGTGATCTGAGACTAAGCTCTCACACAATAAGAGGTTTCTACCTCTGGCTTAAATAGTACTTTGTTGTACTTCAAAATTAGCATAAGCTAAATACGCGCGCTTCTTCTGACGGGAAGTTGAAGCAGAGAGGAGATAGACAGATTTAAATTAAAATAAAACTTGGTTAGTTTAACTAAAACCTTACAGATGTATCAAATTAAGCTGGGAAAAGAGAATTCGTAAATTACTTAACAAATATGCTGTAAAACTATACGCAGAAATGCAGTATGTTTTAATAATAATATTATAGATATTTGCTGGGAAACTCATTTTTGGTGAAGAATTCAAAGTTTAGTGACTATCTTCAGCGTGCAGCTTTCTACGCGATTGACCTGCAACTATTCGATAGCACATGTTCGGAAAAATGTAGATTACGAAATTATAGAACAAATTTTTATGAAAATATGTGAAACTTAATGCGGGTTTCCATGTATGTCTTTCTATACTTCAACATGATCTGCTTTTAGCTTTAAATAACTATTTCTTTTAAGCTATATTCTTGGACTTGTTTATTTGTAAAGTATCATGCAGAGAATAGAAGCAAATTTACTTCATGTATATAAATGTTACTTACTTTTTTTTTAATAATGGAGTTCAGACTGCAGCGTAAATGAACTTCATATTCTTACGTGCGTACGGGTTCGTAATATATTGAATGCACAAGTCGTAAAAAGTTAACAAAAATTTATTCTTTCCACAATAAATAAATTAAAATGCTGAAATATTTCTTCACAAATCTTCGCACAATATCACAATATCTCAAACGTTTAGCAAAAACTCAGTTCAAAACAGATAAAATAGTTCTATCTCACAGCGAAATCACTACAATCAATACAGCATTAAGTAAACAAACAGCAGTTCGCTTTTTACAGCTACAAGTATAACAGCAACAACAACAACTAACTCACTAACTGAGATGAGAAGTTTCACCTCGGCTTTTATAAGCTTTTTAATTATCAGTAGAACAATCACGATGTTTCTAGATTTTTCTGGATGGCAACAGTAATTACGAGATATTTATTTATTAAGCATTAAATGCACGCGCTCTTTTATTTTTATTGCTATTTTTTTGGCGTAGCTTTCTCTTCAAAAATCGTCTGCGTTGCTAAGGCAACATGAAGCAAATCTAATTACAATTCTAAATAAATAGCCAAATAAATGTGAAATTCGTAACAATATGTTCTTATCCGACATAACGCCAGTTGATAATTTTATTTTATACTTATGTATTATTCCATTGGCGGATCAAGTAGCGTGATTTAGCGTCAGTTATGGATGACTCACTTCCTTTAGAGTTACACAGTAGCCACTGGGGATTGGCGACTAGCAGAATTTCCACCATCGTCGACAGGATAATACGCAGAACCTTCTATTATATATATCTCAATATATATAGATGGCGCAAATTTTCCCTGTGTACTCGTTAATGAACTTTAATGTAGCTTTAGAATTTACTTTGAGGGATATGCTAGACGGAGGTATTCCTAAAATTCTCCTTTTTAAAGAATTCTTTTCCTCATCGACCCTTTCATATTTTTATCTAAAATATACATCTTATAACATAATACAAATAATTGCACCAAATAACTTAAAGATATGAATTGACTAAGAATATAAGAAATAGTTCCGAAAAAATGGTTTATTATAGACACATTTTATTACTTTTTGCATTATTAATTTTACATATACAAACAAGTTTTCAAAAACAAAATCACAGATTCAAATAGCAAGGAAGTTCGATTTTAATTAATGACATTGCTACACGTTTCATTTATTGATGCACAGATTTTAATATTTGGCCTAAAAGTACTTATCACCCCGTTCAAATATATTCAACCTGTTTCTTGTTTTCCTTAGTAAATTATTGACTTGACTAAAGTTACTGTCTGACTTAAATTAGAAGAGAAAAAAGTTAATAATGTTGGTTCGTAATAACTTATTTTGGGATATTTCTCTCCGACGAATTTTAAATTCCAAAAGTTAGCATACTCTTGTGTTTTGATTAAGACTTGTCTTGAACATTTTCCTTCAATGCAGTCAACTCTTATTGCATCATAATTATTAAGATCAAATATATCGCAGTTCAGCGGTTCTATGAACCATGTAGTTACATTTAAATTTTCAATGTCTTGGAAGCGAACATTGAAATCTTCTTTTAAATTTTGCAAGAGTCTTATAGTTAACAACATATATTCTGAGGAAGTTTTGAGTTCTTCGTATTTTTTAGTGTTTTCTTGGATTTCTGCGTTCAAATTTTTTATATTGCATATTTTGCATAAAACTGCATGTATTTTTTCAAACAAATTACGGATTTTTAAACTATATTAAATTATTTTTTAGTATTTTTCTCCTATATTTATTGTATGATTCCGTGTTTACTACATGATACAGCTTTATATCAGTAAATAATTATCAATTATCATTTGAAACGCATGGGCTAGACATACGTATTCTTTCAAAGGGAAAATTAAGTGCAGTGGGTTAAATTATAAAATGGATTTTTATTTAAGAAAAAGTGGGGGCTAGAGTGCATCTGTAGATGCTCCGGCAGTTCACCTCTGGATAAAAATAAAATTGTGAAAACCCTCTGATGAATTTAGTTCATGTGACATATTTAATGCTGTTTGAAAGAACTAATTTTTAAATTGTTGCTTGTTAAATTTTTACTTTCTTATACGAAATAAAAAGGAAATATTGTAACAGCGAAAAATGTCGGGCACAATATTTGAACGAAAATATCCATTTTGACCGCTTCGAAATTTAAACATGTTTTTGCTTGATATCTGAACCTAAGGGCAGAATAAAAGATTCTTTTTACCCCAAAAAAATTTAAAACGGATTTAAAATGGATTCTGAAGAGATTTTTTTCATGGCGTCTGTGCGTACCTACGTGCGTATATATGTTTGTATCTCGCATGACTAAAAAAAAAGTAGCCTCAGAACTTTGAAATCTTGTATATAGGACTGCTATAACATGTAGATGTGTACCTCCTACGTTGGTTGCAATCGGCTGCACCAAAAATATATAAATATGTGTATATATATACACACACACTCTGTTACTTGGTTCAGTAAGCTCTGTTTTTTTAATCTTACATGTTGGTAAACTGTGCATTTTTGCTTTATAAATGATTGAATTATGTTGTTCCCATCTTCCGGTTAAGGTTTTTATGCTTTTATTAAATCTGCATGCAAGATTTGTAGAATTATCCACTTTTTAAAAGTTGTTTAAGTGCGGCTAAGCCTAATCATTTTTCCCATGGCAGCTTTATTTGTTTACATTTGAAACTTAGGAGAATAGTAGATTTGTTGCCAGTCTAGAGAAACTAAGCATCGCAAAAACAAAGATAATGCATTCTTTTATTATTACGAATTAAATAATGCTTCATTCATTCAGGAATTTATTCGAGGAAATAAGTGTTTAAGATTTACTTCGTAATTTTTAATATAGATATTTGAGTTTTTATCTATTTTTGCCTTGTCGCGAAGTGAGAAAAAGAATTAAGTGAATGAAAAACACTGAAATGTCTCTAAAAAAACTGTTTCTTTTTTTTTTGTTTGTTTGTTTAATTTTTTTTACATATCGTTTTAGATTTATTATAGTATTTGAATAGAACATGTGGCAACGATTAGATAATTCTTCAAATGTTATACATAATTTTTGTGCATTCTGAGTTATAAAATGAATGACATGTAACGCTGTTAAGTGACCTAGCGCCAAAATGTTGCTATAGTAAACAAATATAGTGATTTTAAAGGGTGCATTTATTCTATTGTGGTTTATGCACTATCGAAGAAATAGATTTAATTCAATCCAATAAGTTTAAAAGAAATGCAAAATGCGTATAATTTAATATTCCGTACAAGGAAGTCGTGTGGTGTATACATCAGATTTTTTTAATTTAAGCAGAATAGCTAACAGAAGTTAATATGCCATTTGTAAAACTGCTGTTTTTAAAAATTTCCGAAAAAAAGAATATTAAGAAAATTTTTTATAATTTAAACATTTATTCTTTGTAACGGATACTTGAATAAATGAGAATTTGTTTTTTAAAAAATCTGATGTGAATACCACATGACTTCCTTTTATGGCCTATTCAATTATACATATTTTTTGCTGCATTTAAAATTATTCCCTCGAATCTCATTAGAGATACATTGATCATTCAATTAATTCATTTCTCACTTCGTGGGAAGGCAAAAATACATAAAAACTCAAAGCATCTTCATTGAAAATTGTAAAATACAGAAAAAATAAAACATAAAATACAGTTAAAATTTTTTTTCTACAATTAAAATTAGTTTAAGCAAAAATAAGGAATTCGGCCAGCGGCCAAGAAAGTATATTTTTCGTCGCACAAAACTGAAAGTTTACTTTTGGTCCCACTTGGCAAAAAGACACTGAAGATGCAGAAACTGACTTAATTCCAAATGTAAACAAATGCGGCTGCTCGTTAAGCTTAGGTGCACATACACAACTTTTAAATTGTTGATAATTCTACAACTGTTGCATGCAGATTAACTGAAGGCATGAAAACCTTAAACGGAACATAAGAATAATATGATTTAATCACATTTAAAGCAAAAAATGCACAATTTACCTACATATAAGAATGAAAAATACTGAGCTCACGGAGCCGGGTAACAGAGGGGTATACAATACGTTTGATGAGACCGGTTGCAGTCAAAAAGGGAGATGCAGAACTACATATTATTTACCAGCTCCTTATACAAAACTTCAGTGTTCTACAGTTTCTCGGTTTTCAGTTATGAGTGATACATACGTATGTATGTACAGACGTCAAGAAAAAAGTGTCTTCTAAATCCATTTTACAACTCGTTTTGGCAAAGAGTCCCTTATTCTGTCCATACGTATTAATGTCAAGCAAAAAAAATTATTCAAATTGATTCAAGAGTGGTCAAAATGGAAATTTTTTTGAAATATTGTACCCGAAATTTTTCGCGATTACAATACTTCCTTTACTTCGTACAACGAAGAAAAAAGGCACAGTTGACAAAACTGCGTATGATTATCTAACAAAGCTCAGCAAAAGAGCATTTAAAGAAATATATGTGTACTACATTTTAGATTTGTCTTCGAAATGGAGAAATAAGGCATTTCCGAGACAAAAACTGGCAAAGAAGAAAACCTGAAATTCTGCATTCCTGGAGTCTGAATGACTTGAGTTTACTGTGCACTGATTTCGAAATTTACCTATAAAATCGCTTCCTGTCTGTCATTTGTCTCATGCCATCGATAAGGTATTTGCTAGTTGAAGTAAATTTGACAGTAAACGTTCAGAACAGACAGATGGCTTAGCATAAGTTGTAAAAGAGCATATTTCTTTTGTAGCAGAAAGAGAGAAAATTGACTTAGCGGGAAAATGCATTCAGTGGTGCGTTTACGTCAGCTGCCGAGAGGTAGAAATTTATTACCTTTTTCCCTGCAGTAATAAAACGGAAGAGATTTTGCTCTTAAATTTGTGTTTTGTTTTACAATGTCTTGTAAAACAGTAATCGGAATTGTCAAGAACGTGAAAAGCATGGAGCCAAGGTGAACATCATTGAACAGACTTTTTCTATCATTAAATGAGATGCAATATTTCAAGGGATTCTGCATAGGATTTATGTCGGAATCCTTACATTTTAAATTATTTTGATGTCTGTTGGTAAATAAAATTTAATGCCGATAAATCAACAGCTTATATAAAAGAATTCCAGGTTCTGTTATCATGTTTATAATTAAAATTATTCTACAAAGAATTAAATATTAAAATAATATAAAGTGCAATTCATTCAAGACATATCGCTGGTATTGATTTGAAATGAATCAAAACTCTCGAAGTAGCAAACTTGACGATTATACACTCATGTCCAAAATTATGTTTACATGCATAAATTCACGGATTTCTCAGAGACTATGACTTATAATTTAATGAATTTTCGTGGACTCATACATAACATGCTGACACATAAATGCAAAAGAAAAAATTGAAGATCACCTCATATGATATAAATTTGTAGCATGAAACAATAAAAATGGTCATAAAATGTGACAAAGAGAGTTAAGAAAAAAAGGAATGATTCAGAAAAAGAATTAAGTCTTACGAATTTAATATGGAATATGATCTCCCCTGACTTGTACACACATATCACAACGTGTTTTAAGGCTGGAAATAACGTTGTTAACCACAGTTTGGGGAATTAATCTCCACTCTTCCAGCAAAGCCGTCTTCAGAGCATTTACATCTCTAGGAGGAGGATGTATACGTGCAATTGCTCTTCCAAGGTAGTCCCATAAGTTCTCTATCGGGTTAAGGTCAGGAGAGTTTGGTGGCCAAGATATTTGCTTAATGTCTTCACTTCCAAGGAATTCATCAACGAGGTTTGCTCGATGTGGACGGGCATTATCATCCATAAATAAAAAGTCAGGTCCATATGCACCCCTGAAAAGTCTTACATAAGGATCTAAGACCTCATCCCGATATATCTGGCCTGTCACAGATCCGCTGCTGAACACGTGTAGGGGCGTACGTCCATCGATCATTATTCCACCCCATACCATCACACCTCCACTACCGAAACGGTCACGTTCCACAATGTTCGAGGGATCATTTCGTGTTCCTGACTCCCTCCAGATGTAAACACGTTTAGAATCACCAGTTAAACTAAACCGCGACTCATCAGTAAAGAGAACATGGGACCATTGATGTTCAGTCCAGTTTTGATGTTCTTTACACCAATTAAAGCGATCCCTCTTTTTCTGTGAAGACAGTAAAACACATACCCTTGGCTTTCTGGCATAAAGGCCTTTTTCATTAAGCCTTCTGTATATTGTTTGCCGTGATGCAACAGTTCCAGTGGCGGCTGCAAGCTCTGAACTTAACTGGCGAGCAGTAGCCTTTCTGTTACGACGGGCAGTTAATGCCAGATACCGATCTTCAGAAGCAGTTGTCATTCGTTTCCGACCTTGTCCAGGCCTCCTTACAACACTTCCATCATTTTGAAACTGTTTCCATAGCTTAGAGACTGTCTGTCTTGAAATATTCAGACATGTGGCTGTTTCCATGATTGACTGCCCTGCTTCTAAACGGCCGATAATTCGCCACTTTACAGATTCTTCCAAATGATACTTCGAAGCCATAACAAACTGCTGAGTCCCTACATACTGAAATCAACTGTTCCGGTCCCAGCGCATTATATTTCTTCTCTACTTACGTATTTTACCGAATCCAGTATTTATTGTAGTATATGTATTGTGTGTATATATACAAGTGTTTCATTTTCCTGTGAAATAATTTTAGATTTTCAAGCATTAAAAACAATGATTTTAAGAAGCATTTATGATATCTTTCTTGCACTGCTCGAAGCTTTCAATATTGTACATTAGATATACTTTTGTAAGTCTCTTTCGATAATTCCGTGTTATCTCACCCTTCCGTTTATCCAATTATTCGTTCATTTGGATAATTGGAAGCCTTTACTTGTAAGGTAAAAGGCTAAGGAATTTCATTCGATAATTTAATAGAACATGTACTAAGCGGAATAATTCAAAACAATTTTTTTTCTCTTTTTTTTTCAGTTCTAAAATATTTTACATCATTGTTACTTAAAAATACCAACTTGCCAAAAATTCATTGAACTTCACATCTTAATGTGCCTTAGAATGTGGCGGGCCCCTCAGCGGTAAAGTCGCTGAACACTGGTAGTTCGATCCGAGGTTCGAAGCCCGCGAACGGGCTGGCAGTATGGGCATTTTCGTGGTTTTCCCCATGTGTTATGTGTATACGAGCCAGCTTTACTTAGAAAGTCCTCCACGAAGGTATCCCTCTCATTAGGCAGATAGCCCTCGAGGCTTTGCTGTAAGTACTTAAATAAAACAAACCGAACTTAGAAGGTGGCTAGCCATCTGAAGGTCTAGAACGTTTCTCTAACAGCCCAGCAGTAGATGAATGATAAGACTAATGAACACTGATAACTCGATTCGGTTTCGTATATCATAGGGAAGCAAGCTTACTAAATGAGCTTTCCTTAATGTTCTTCATTAGTAATGTAACTACAACAGTTTCTAATAAAAAATTCTCCAATAAGGTTATACCTTTCGTTATGTAGATGCTCCTCCGAATGCTTTGTCATAACTGTTTAAATTAACAAACTCTTTCTATATCATCGAATGCTAACTCTCAAACATTTTTGTTCTAATTCTTTTAACGCGAACATAAATATATATTATTTTTTAAGCATTCTCATTGTCTATACAGTAGTTATAGGGACTGTTCAATTGCCATGGCGTTGAATCGCTTATTATTGGTAATTTGTTTTGAACCGAATTCAGCAAACAGATTAGGTACTGTTACGTGTCGCGGTAGCCATGTTATGTAGAAAATTTTTAAATAGGGAGTGAAACTAGTGAACTATCAAAATCTGCTGGTGCCGGCCCTGTTAAAAACTGTCTTAGTCTAGAATATGATTATTGTCCTAAAACCAATTATATTTTAATTTTTTCAGAATAAAATAGGCGATTTTCCTCTGTTCCATTGGTGTTAAAATCAAATGTACAGTTCAGTAATGAATTTTTCAACTCGGAATCTA
>KK119796.1:602468-648359 GCA_000611955.2 Stegodyphus mimosarum
TCGTGTAGCAGCACTTATTACGGCGCGTGGTGGCCACACAAAATACTGATTCTGATCTCTTGTTCTTGTTTGTTTGCTTTGAACATTTAATCATTTATTTGTACCACTACCACTCAACTGTGTATTAAATTGCATTCAATTATGACGATTCCTTCTTGGTGTTGCAATTTTCACAAACGTGAGTGTACTTTTCTCAATCATCCTTGTTTTAAAAGAGGGCGAAGAGTTTGTTTCTTGACTTGTAAAATTTCAAAACTTTGCAAAAGACACAATTTTCAATTTTTTATGCTAAAATTTCAAAAGAATAGATGTGAAATTGTCGAAAATATCGAGCGATTTCTGAAAAATCACTAAAAGCCGGTAAATTAAGCTAAAAATTTTGTATCACTTCTTTTAAAAATTTATTGTATTAAATTTATTCTATTTATCCGATGGTACAAACAGCAAAATTGGGAAAATCTCAGTTTTTTCATTAAGCCAAGTTATGTGTGGGATACCGACAAAATTTCGTTGAACATTAGATAAAAAATAAATTTAAATCGAATTAAAAAAATCTTTTCAGCGTGCACATCTTTATTGCCTTTTTCTTACAAAAAAAGTGATAAAACAACAGACTCAAAGCATATTATTATCTTCAACCAACATCGTAAATCTAATAATTCTTGCGATACCTAGGTATAATCATTAAATGGCTCAAGATGGAGGAAACTAGTAAGCTGCGTCTTAACGAAGTGTCTTTAAACTTTAGTAACAAAGAGACTATTAAAGAATATATTGTTGCGTTGTGCGGGCTCGTGGATTTGGATAATTGATGATAACACTTGATGAAGAATCAAAACACAATTTATTCTCCAGTATTACACAGATGTGTTCCGAAGACAGGTTTTCGTCAAAAAATTACGATAAACACCCTGAAACTGTCAGCAACGCAGTCTTCAGGCAAAGACAGCTTCACAGCAAAGCACTAAAGTACAACTCCCGACTCGGTCGATCGCTCTCAATCTAATCTCTGAACTCAAGGCACGGCATATATAGCTTTAACCAACCTTCGAGAATACTGTCGAGAAAACCGATAAGAATGCGTTCTAGAATGTTCTCGCTCCGTTTATGGCATAGCGAAATTTTGTTACCAAATATCGCCAAATGGACGATTTCGCACCATATCTGGCAACCCTAACACCGCTTTGCGGGGAAGCTATTTCACCGCAGCTGGGAGTTTCGCAACAATATGATCGGATATGTTCCACTTGAAGCTGCAATGTCACTTTCAATATGTGCGATTTCACGATGGCATTCTATTGTTTTCCGCAGCTCGCTGTGAGACAGGCATTAATGTAAACTAATTAGTAGAAGTGAGCATGTATTTCAAGCAACGTAAGTGAGTTTGAGACAATTACAAATGTGACAGAGGGCAGTTTGACACTCCTGGATAAAATTACAAAATTACGTGATAGACTTAGGCGGAAGGAGAGGTTTGTGTTCTGAAGAAAGGATGATGGAGTAAAAGATGAGATTTGGTGACGATATGACATTTTTTCAACCTATAGGCCATGAGACATACATTTGAGACGGCTTGTGCTTCCCATTTCGTTGAAATAATATCCGCTTTTGTTGACTTACTCAGTACCACTGTAGACGATGTATTTAGTATTGCAACATTATAGACTATTATTTTGAACATTTATATTTTTAAAATACGTGTATTTAAAAAACCTTAATATTTGTTGTTATTAGTTTTCCAATCATTAAAATTCAGAGAGCGTAAATATTATTTTGGTATACTCAAGGTTCCGCCTTTTCATGTAGCTTTAGATGGTTTTATCCAGAAAAGGTTCCATTCTTATGGAGTAACCCTCAGCGGCTGAGTAGTAAAGGTCGCTGAGCACTGGTAATTTGATCCGAGTTCGAGTCTCTGTGACCGCGTTGGCTGGCTAGTAGCGTCTTGTTTTTTTTCCCGATGTATAAGATATATACGAACGACTTTACCTTAAAATGCCTCCCAAGAAGGCATTCCTTCTCTTAAAATGATAGCCCTCAAGAACTTTTTCATAACCCCAAAATTCTTGAGTAAATAGCTCCCGACTATTTTGCCGTAACTAATTAAATAAGAATTAATTAATTAATAAGACGTTAACTAATTAATAAGAGATACGGGAGATACTTATAATGGCCTTTTAGCTTTAATTTTTGAAAATAACATGACATTATGATTATTTCCTCTATTTTTATTTTGGACTAATTTCGGGTCCAATGTAAATGGAAAAGCTTAGTCTTTTCTGTGATCAAGTAGTATCATAACCAATGAATTTTATTTCTTAGTACAGAGAGGAATCTAATCTTTATCTGTAGCTGATTTACTCTCACCTATTAATGTTTCATGAAAGAAGGAAAATTTTATGTAACTTGGGCTTTTTTTATTGATTTGCTAATTATGGTAAAGAATTCTGAAGATATTCTGTCAGGAAAAGGTATGCTACCCTAGAGTAGAATTAGATCTTCGTGATCTTAGTGTCACGTAGATGATCAAGATAGATGAAGAGGAAAGTACTCAAGTTTAAGAACTTTTGAATTCGAACTGAATACGCAACCACTTATATATATTTGATCCCCGCGAGTTGGACCGTTGTATGCTTGGAAGATGGAGAACATTTTCCAGTAAAAGGAAGTAAATTAACAGAAAGGAAATTTAAACAAAAGTCAAGGTTTTTTTTTTTACGATGTGCTTGACGAAAAGTAACAATTTTCGCTACAACATCTACATTAGATTAGTTATGGAGAAAGAATAGAAGAACGAAGAAGCAGGTTGATTACGCTGCCCAGACTCTAGTTCCTTTCTAGAAATTTCACATAACTTTTGCCATTTGCAACGGCAGTTGTATTTTTAAAACGTGTGAAACTGAAGTACACGATTCTTCTCTACGTTTCGCAATGATGGAACTACCCATTAGTACGCCACTAATGAATGTGCCATCGTGCAATTAGAGAAAACCTTGCACGTTAAGAGTGTGTCGCATTCTCGGAGTTAACCAGTTCGGTCATGTAAATTCTTAAGAGGATTCATTGGAACGGCAGAGGACAAATGACAGAAAGTAAAGCGACGTTGTTCAGGCCTTGTCTATATTGTAAAATAAATCCAGTAGATCTTATTTTTGAGTTCTTTGTTGGAAATTATGAAACAATAATTGGTATAATTTAGTAAAATGCTTGAGTATCATAAACTTTAAGAGGGTATCATAAATACTATCATAAATTTTTAAATATGCAATCGAACATCTTATTCATGGCAATGGTAACATGGGTTATGTTTGCTGCAAACAACGTAAGCGCAATTAATTTTCCTCGGCAGATGCGTACGGAATAGGAAAGTGTTTTTTGATGAGTCTTAATTCATTATTATTACCACAGTTTGTAGAAAGACTTGCTCTCGTCTTGCAATATTTTGTAGTATTTACTCGATTAAATTTAGATCGAATTGTGTTAATGAATATAGGAGCGTCGGATTTATATTTGTACAAACAAATAGGCATTTTATATGCACCAAACTATCATATGAAAAAAGTATTTCTTGAACCATTTTATACTCTTGTGCATTGGCCCAGTGAAGCAAATATGACTTGTTCAGTGGATGTCGGATATAACCTAGCCAGTGTAAAGTAATTAGTGGTGGATCCGGATATAATTGGCGCTGGCCAGTGTGAAGGATGTAGTGAATGCTGGATACACCTATACTAATTTCTGAAAATGTTAATTTACACATACTGTAAAGGTTCGGTTCTTCGAAGAAGGAGGTGTAAAAATTCAGTTATGCTTTCGCTAAAATTTGAATTGCAAATCTTCCAGAGCTGGGTAGATTCTATTCAATTACATCAAGAGGGAACCCGCAAGGGAAAATGTAATAATTATTTATAAATTAACACAGCAAATTTAACTATTCTGCTAGCACTTGGGATGACTGATCGAATGACTGAAGCTACAGAGAACTCGTGATGAAATTTTAGAATATAGAAAGCTCATATTGAAATTTTAGACAATGTTCAATGTTGTGGAAGATTTGATTAATAAACTTCCAAAGTACCAACAGTCAAATTATACTCTTTTAGTATTTAATAATGCAGGTTCTTTAAAGTATCGGTACTCTTGAACTTGTAACGGTATCGTCAATCTGTGAATTTAACATTTCGCTCTATTTAATTGATTATAAAATGGAATGAAATTTTAAATTCTGTTTATAATGTGTTTTAGGATAAATCGAATTTTTATCGGCAAATACTTTGTCTTCTATTTTTGATTTTAACTTAGCGTCTGTTATGTGGCTTACCACAAATTGATTTTTATCGCAAATATTTGTTTTCTACTTTGTTACGGACAAATGCCTGGTTATTAGTTTAATAGAATTAAACATAGAAGCTTAAATGTGAGTATGGGTAAACATAAGATGGGTAACTTCTCGAGTAAAATGATAACACTCGAGTGCTTTGCTGTAGTTAATCAATGAGCTCCAAGAAAAGGGCTTTTGTAAGAAAGAGCTCACTAGTTGGTGAGAAGATAAGATAATTGAAGTGTGGTGGTTCATCGTAATGATTAGCGATCTTATCCGCCTGATCTCAGCTGTCCTTTTAAACTAGGTAATAGGTAATCGATGTGGATTTAAATATCTATTCAAACTACGAATTCTCAATATTTTTTAATGATTACACAGGGAACTGAGCATCCGTGGTCTTCCACCATGGTTGTATTATTTTTATTATTTTAATTATGAATACTGTATCTATATTAATATGAAGTTTGTGGTCGCAGTGTTCCGGAAAGGTGGTCAAGATAAAGTTTTATGTCTTGTTATAAGACTATATTTTGACAAATGTTTGTTAATATTAATAACGCTACGAATCTTGAAGATGTAGTAATCCGTTGTTCTTTACCTGCCGATATTTGTTTAGCAGGAAGTACTGATTACTACAAGTAAGGAAGCACAGTTTTAAATCGTACGTTTAAATTTGAAAATATTGCTTCACATTTTGCGCTTGTTTCATCATACATAACATCATACTGAATTATGAAATGCAGGCCATTATAATTTTTTTTTGTGTTAAAAAAGTATAAATATTTCGAAAAGTATATATTTTTATTGATAAAACTGAGTAATCAAGCACTCTATATTTGGAGTTTATATGTCAATTTAATCCTGACATAAATCCACACTCCCTAAGTGATCATAAGTATTCCCTATCCAGATCGGTTCTTTTTATTCGTAGATCGCTGAATTTGTGTAGCTCTATTAACAAAAGGTTGAACGAGTAAATTATACTAGAGTTTCGTGGTTTTACTTATGTGTAATGTAAACAAGGGCAAGTTTCCATTATGCTTCACGAAGTTATCTTTTCCTTAAGGAATTAGTCCATGTCCTGTTTTGCCATAATCAAATAATTCAGTTCTTTCTTTGGTGAATATCTTTGCCATAATCATTAAACCTGATGGAAACATCAATAATACATTTCTTTTCATGAATTTAATTACATCTGCTAAATAACTGGCATCACTACACTAGCTTCAAACTATCTAAAGTATCACTACAGGCTCTATATAGTATTATAACACTTTGTTTTCACGTATGATTGCGATACAGTCATACCTCTGTATCTCCGCTTTATAGCGACATAAGCATACTTAAAAAACTGAACGAGATAAATGGTTTAGCAGTTATAAACCATGCCGAACCAGAAAGGGTCAGTAAAAAGGTAAAATACAGCAACTTAAAGTCACCAAGCTTTATTGTACAGTTTTCCCGATCATAAATGCAAGTATACATGTATAATTCGGGACGATGCTTTCATTGTTTATGCAGCTCTTCGTTTTTTATTAATGTACTTAAAAATTTTCGAGCCCACCAGCGGCCGAGCGGTAAAGACGCTGAACACTGGCAGTTCGGTCCGAGGTTCGAATCCCGCGAACGGGCTGGCTGCATGGGCGTTTTCGTGGTTTTCCCCATGTGTAACGTATATACGAGCCAGTTTCCCTTAGAAAGTCCTCCACGAAGGCATCCCTCCCTTTAGGCAGATAGCCCTCGTGTGCTTTGCCATAAATTAATAACCTAACCTAACCTTAAAATTTTCTTGTTACTGTATAATTAGTGAATGGTAGTTTTTTGGTTTTACGGATACTGAGTCAGCCCGTTCATCGGGATAGGAATCTGAGTCGAACTTATTAGTTCAACAGTTTAATCATCTCAATCTGTGAAGCGATGAAAACTCTGAATATTCAGTCCAGGTTTAGATCTCGGCGAATGGACTTTCTGCGTGGGAGATTTCATGGTTTTCCTCATGTGCATCGTGAATACGAGCCAATATTCCTCAGAATGTTATCCGTAAAGACATCTCTTCCGTCAGACAGACAGCCAGCCCCATGAACTTTGTCATAATCCAATATCATTTCTCTGCCACTGGTTAGCCCCTTTCTATGAAACAGAAGAAAAGAAAGTATATTGCATATATCCGGATAGCCTTCAGTGCATTTCATTTAATATTATTAATGCATTACTCGTCTTAATTTATAAAGTAAACTTCACTATATTTATGTATATAACACGAGTATTGCATTATACTAGATAGATTTATTCGAGGTTTCGGATACACTTCTGTATACCAAATGTGGTATGAGTATTTTGTGCTTTCCCCGCTTATCAACGCTTGGTCCAAAAGAATGCATAACGCACTGTATTATTTATTCCATGAAAGCGCATATGTGCTATCACGAAGGAAATAAAGTTCCGAAATAAGTGTGAATATTTTTGTTGAAGCTGTGACTTTGTTGTGAACTGTTTTGAATTAGGCGCAATATAAAAGTGGACCCTCTCTAATAACACATCGATATAAAGGCTGGCTATCTGGCAGCCATAACTCTCGGTCAATTAACCCAGAACTTGAGATTCTTCATGGTTTACTCAAACCTTTCATCTTCTAGAAATTACTATATTTTGACATCTTGCTGTACTAATAACACATTTTGAAAATTTATTAAATTCGTTTTTTAGAACATCTGCTATTTTGGATGAGTAGCGTGAAAATTGTTTAACTGTCAAGGAATTACGTTCAATTTGTAAGATTACATCTAGTTAATCATTCCATTGCACTTTTTTAACCTTCAATTACAAAATGCATTTACAAAATCTATAGATTTGTTAGATGGAAGAGCTCGTCATCGTATGCTGATACATTATACTGAGTGGCTCTCAAAATATGTTTTCTAAATTAAAACTTTGCCGTTATTCAAACCCAGACTAATCTGAATTCTAGTCAGGCTGATGTGAGTAATAGAAGATGCAGGAAAAAATTAACATTAATGCTTCAGCTAAAACAAACCTTATCACTTTTAAAATTTTTGTAATGTACATTGTGAAATTTAAAGGTGGAGAATAAAAGAGAATAGCGAGACTAAAATTATTGATTAAAAGCAAGACATGAATTTTAAGAACATCAAATAATTTCAAAATGGAAAGACTACGGGGGGACTTACATAACTCTAAATTTTGAACATTTTTATATTTGTTTATGTTTATATTTGAAAACTGGTTTTTCTCTCACTATATAATAGAAGATTAAAAGTGTTTTAAAGTGCTTAAGGAAGTTCTGGATGTTTTCATCATCGTAGAATAAAAATTTTATTCAAAATAAGCTTTCCTGGATCTTTTTAAAAAAGAAGAGTTACAAAATAAAGAGAATATTTCTAACACAGTGAAATAAGACAATTTAATTTCATTAGAACTGCCTTTAGAAATGTATTTCATTACAGTAAATAGTTCCTTACATCTAACGAAATATACATCATTATCAACATCATACCAGATATCACGGCTTCACGCTGTGGATCCATTTGCTTTCCAGTATTTCTGAATTTAGAAACCTTCAGCGTAAACCCAAGTAATTAACTATTATCGATTCACCAGAATCATATCATTATCAAAGCCAGGAATATCGCCTTCACGTTGTAAATAAATTTGTTTTCCAATATTTCTGAACATTAAGATTAGAATCCTTCAATTTAACACATATGTTCTAGTTATTAACCGTCATCGTTTCACCAGAATCATATAAATGCAATCAGAAGGATGTCAGCCATTCCTGTGCAGTGAAGAAAAGTTCGAAGACGGTGCTGACCATTCTGGAACTTAAACCTGGCAACTGTAAATATGCATGGCGGAGAGGAATAAAAGAAAAGTTCTCGTTGAGCTTAGTCCAAGCTTTTCCTGTAGAAAAGTGAGAGGTTTTAATTTGCAAACGTTTTGTTGCCTCGTTGTTACTATAAGCTTCGGCTAGAGGAGGATAATTATTGCCTTGAGAGTTTCAGAAAAACCTTAGAACTCTTCATTGTCAATAATCAAGCCTCTTTTTCCATAGGCGCAACAAGGACAGGCTTTTACTGAAAGAAATCTTCTTTACTAGGTTTTGAAAAACCTACGCGTGTTCATATTGTCATGTTCAAAACCTAACTGAAAATATGAACAATTCAAAAAAAAAATTTTTGGAATCTGTGACCGACATTATTTGTTTTCTAAAGCGCACAAAGATCGTTTTAAAACTTGCAGAAACTGATTTTTCAGAGTCCGAAACGTGGAAAACCAGTTTTGTCTTCATTGAGATTCGAACTGCTGATCTTCCAATTGGCTAGCCGAACATGCTACGAAAACACTCTTAGCGAAATACAATGATTCCTTGCAAATTATTCTAAATACTGATGTCTGAAAATAAGCACATCTGCTTGGAAACCTGATGGTATATGTGTGTTAATAATTTTGGCGTATTGATCTGCGTTCTGAGAATTAAAAGCCAGTGAAAACTCTTATGTAGCATTGGCATATTCTATTTGCTATTAAATCCGCAAATTCAACTTAAAGCCAAAAGAAATTATTTCAATGGTGAGATTTGTGATACAAGCTTTAAGTATTAGTAGCATTTATTTTACATTAATTTTTATCTTTTGCCCCTAATACTATGTCAAGATATTCTATTTGCCTTTCCTGTCTTATTATATCACGATACTCGCTGAGACCAGAGGTTTTAAAAATTTAAAGGCAAGCGCAATAGTTTAAAGCTAAGATGTAATTTTTATAATTAATGTACTGAAACTTGCCCCGCGATTCTGTCATCTTCCTGTGGAAGTCGTTTGAAGAATAGTTATTACAGAGACCGAAAGTTTGATGGAGCTCGGTAAAGCTAGTTTTCTGTTCCTCCCGAAAGTGTGTGAGTAGATTTGGGTACGCTTTTGTTGTAATTACACTACATACTGATATGTAGCAATTGTTATAGCTGATGGGAAGTCTGATGGTTTGCTTTTATTTGATTTTACAAGTTATTTTAGTTTATATTTCACAAGTCGTAGCTAATAAAGTTTATGTTAAATTTTATCATCAAGTATTATCTTGTAGATTATGAGTTAAAGCTGCAACAATGATGATAATTTCCCCAATCATTGGGCATATTTTCTGTGGACAGCTATTGCTATCCAAGTGAGCTTATCACCAATTAAGTTCATAAATTAAGTAAATGCGCTGTTTATCCTAATTAAGATATAAAATTTGCAGTTTTAATCCTTTGACTACTAACGGGACATGCATGTCCTACTAAAAGTTTAAAAATTTAAGAATCTTCTAAATGGTGGAGATCCTCTTTTTTCCAATAGCTGGAAAATCAAGATGCCGCTATGCTCGTTGTACGCAAATGAACATTGAGAAAATAACAAATAGTAGTTCCAAATGTGCAACGTTGGGTTATGCAAAGAATGCTTCAATCTGTGCCATACTATGTAAATCTATTTCATACAATGAAGTTTTCCAGAATAAGACGTGTGCTTTTAGTTAAGTCGATTGTTCCGTGTGGGACATATGTATCCCACCAATAAACTGCGGCTGGAACATATGTGTCCTAATCTCTGGCTGGAAAACCATTTGTCAAATAATCCCAAATGCTAAATTCATCTTATTTATGACATAATTTGTTCACTTCGATAGAAAATATGGTATTTTTTTAAATTCGTAATCAAAGGGCATTTATTGCATAACATCCAGCCATTCCTGTAAAACCAAACTGACTTCCATTTTTTTTTTAAATCACGTCTCTAAGTCTACTGACTTTTAATTTATCTGAATTTAGATCGTCTCTTTCAAATGCATCTCAAGATGAATTGTTTAAAATAAAGGAAAAGCTTAGGAAATGAAACTTTGATGACAAATTCCTAAAACAAAACTAAAAGAGCAACATTCTGATCTGTAAATGAAACTTAAACTGTACAAATTCCATTCTTTCCTCCTAGTGATTTTCAGTGTAGTCTTTCTGATTAATTTTTATACGATCAATGCTACTTGTGTTTGAATTAAAAATTTTAGTGAATTTTATGAAGACTTATCTAATATTTAATAGGTAAATATTTCAGTTTAGTTTTCCTTTAAATCTGTAAACGATGCATTTCTAGTTTATCTCTAATTTTATTCACATTCATTATTAATTTCATTTTCATCACGTGTAAGAGTGATTTGAAATAAACGGTTTTTTTCCCTTTGTTTTTTTTCATCGATTTAAAATTGTTAAAGAATTACAAAATGGAATGTAATAAACCAAAAAAAGCATAAAATTAAATAAGCAAAAAACAAATTTTGCATTTTTAAGTGTGCATACCCCTACAAAGATTTAGAACTACGTTCGGAATAAATCAAAACTTGAAGATAAATCTAAACTTACAATTATAAATAATACAAAAAAATCTGAAAGCTTTCAGATTTTACATTACGTCCAAAGGGGCGGTTTTTAACGTTTTCCGTGTTTACCTTTACTTATTAAATATCATGTTCTTCGCATTTAAAGCATAAAATTCAGTTCAACAGCAATATCAAAAAACAATTTTAAAATGAGCATAACTTTAGAATTTCTGATGAATAGTCTCGCGCGCTGGAGATTAAAATGTTTTTTTTCTTATAGTGTTGCTATTGCTCGCTTTGAAATCGTTGAGGTTGTTAATCAAAAATTCGTTAAAACTTTACAAAATATGAAATAATAAAAACAAATTCCAAATTTGGACTTCCAGATGCTCATATTCGGGTGGAAACGTACGTTATTCAAAATACGATGGCTTTAGCTACCGTTGTTTTATCATAATCGGAGAAACATACATACATTTATGCAGATTCTTCATAATTTAATTTATTTAAATACAATACAGGGCTCTATTATTTGGTGGCAACAATTTGAAAAGTGACTCAACATTTATAGTGAATCGACGAAAAATGACAAAACGAAATTAATAGTCGTTCTGGGCAAATTTCCTGTTTGGACTAAACATTTTAATTTAAAACAACAAATTAAGCATCGAAATCTATATTTTTTATGCTTTAATCGTATTATAATTAATTTAATGGTCAGAATTATACAGTGTAGCAAATTAATATTACGTGAGATTTGTTAGTAGAATCTTCTTGAAGTCGCATCGCTACGCAATTTGGAAACGTCCCCGTTTTTCATACTTTAAAGAATGTAGGTCTGTAACGTATTTGTTAATAATACGTTAATAATATGTTATACGTACTGCTTATATATTAAGGAAATAATATGGTATATATTCCTTAATACATCATCACCAGCCTAAAAACGCAGTAAAACTTCCCTACGGCTATCACCCGTGATTCCAGCCATCTTCGGTTTTCTGTAAAAATGGTTACGTAATGCAGCATGATTATCGGTAATATACAATAACATTGTTTAATAGTATTTGCTGATGTACGAACCAATTTAAGAGGCAGTCGTCTTGTACACGTGGTGAGGGATTTGATTATATTTCCATGCTGATTTTAATGGTCTAGGTACAGTTAACGAATTCGCTGTAGTAGTTTGCTTAAATTTTAAAAGATGACCTCATTTAGCGAATATTTCAGTCAAAGAAATTACAGACATTACGATTTTTGTTTAAGGTTCTGTAATGTTTTTATGACTAGAACAATTTTAATTCTTTAGTAACTAAAACTATCCACTTCCGTGTTTGACAGTCACTTGAAAATTCATTTTCAAGAAAACACTGTCGACAAGTTCGTAAGAGTTCAAAGCTCTTTTAGAGCCAATACTCAATCCGAATTTGCTTCTTCTTGATGCTACTGAGATTGTTTTCAACTGTAGAATTCTCAATAATTCAGATAGAATATAGAAGATAAGATTTAGGTATAACACAAGAGACAAGATTGAACAGCAGGGAGCTGAGGGACTGTTGGTTATCTTTTAAAAATGAATAACCCCTGTGTGACGTCATGTTTTTGCAAAGCTGAACGTTTATGGGTTTGCTTTGATAAAACCCAAGTATCGAGGAAAAAAGGGTGTGGAATAGGAAATGATTTGGTTTATTTGATTATGGCAAATTACTCAAGGGCTGTCTGCCTAAGGGCAGGGTTGCCATCATGGAGGATTTTCTAAGGGAAATTGGCTCGTATACACGTAACACATGGGAAAAGATACGAAAACGCCCATGTAGCTAGCCCATTCTAACCTCGGGTCCAATTAAGAGTATTCAGCGAATTTACCGCTCGGGCACTGGTGGGTTCGGAATACGAAATGAAGGACAATGTCCATTTTGATTCCAAGATTTCAAAAGATGTGCAAGACTTAAGCTTAACCATTAAGTGTAATTAATTTATTTGATGATATGACTATTTAATATTTCTTTAGTAATCTGATATAGATCGTTTCTGAATTTGAAATACCTGCTTCACTTACTTATAAATTTATCAATCTAGCCAAATTAGCTATTAGGTTGGTCTCTATAACTTTATTCTGCAATCTTTCTGTGAATTTTGAGTTTTCTACTCCGCGATAAAATCACTGCATTTGTTATGATGCTTATTCAGCACTCGAGTTTTAGGTGTGTTTTAAGTCAACCTTTGTTACAGCTGCCTAGTGGTAAGAGTACTGAACACTAATAATTGATCCCGGCTTCAAATCCTGGCAAATGGGCTGATTGCGTAAATTTTCCATGTGTGACGTCCCTTTAAAAATCATCCACAAAGGCAACCCTCCACTTAGAGAAACAGTCCTTGCATACTTTGCCATAATCTAATCCAATCCGTTCTTCGTTATCATGTGAATCTATATATGCCTTTTTACAACGTATTGTATTACCAATGTAGATTCTTGTGTAAGTTTTCGGAGAAAACAATTTTTGAAAGCGTTTTATGCTAATTTACGCTGAAGTGTGTAACTAAAAGATATTTATCCATATAAGAGAGGAAATCGTAGCAAATTAAATACTAGTAATTATTTACTAGCCTTGATTCTAGTCCTACAGGTAGCTCCTCAGTACAGTTTTTAAATCCACGAGTTTGTCAACAGTTTTACTGCATTCCTCACAGCTGTGACAATCTTATCAGAAAAACATTTTCTTCAACGGACATGTTTTCGATGGCAAATTCTCATCCCATCACCCCTGTGCGAAATGAGACCTGCCCAAGAAGGGGATGCGGATGCCAAAAATGCCGTCTATTTTTAGAAACCGGAGGACCTATTTCCCCCCTCTTCCGTCTTCCGAACGTGGGACGCGCCGACTCCTAAGAGAGAGAGAGAGAACGACGCCTTTACTTTTAATTTCGGAAGGAAGGGACAAGCTTCTGGGGAAAACAATCATTTTTTCGGGCTTCGGAAATCCGTGGGCGTCGCACTAGCACATCATTCGGAAGGGTTCGTTTTCAAACACGAGAATAAATCCAGGAAAATCTCCTATCGTGAGAGATTTATTCCTTCGTAAAAACGCTCATCGTGGAGTGAGTGAAGGCATTTTATTGGAAGCTTTGTGTTTTCACTTGTCACTCATATATGCATTTATAAATAAATTCAGGATCACCGAAAAAGAATGCCTGGATATTAAAAAAAGTTACAGTCTACAACTGATAAACATACGAAAGTGATTCAAATATTAAACTCTTAAGAAGAACCGTATGTTTCCTTGTATAAACTGATAATTTTTAGCAAACGTGTTTTGTACTGAAATAAGAATGTTAGCTTCTTTTATCGATGCTAATAATTTGATCACAAAAATGAATAATTGAAAGTAGCTGAAGAATTTTAAAAAACTTTATTTAATTCTAATACACATTAACTAAATTTCCAAACTACAGTATCCCATTCGAAATTTTGTTGCAGTTCTCGAATTCACAGGTAAATTTAGGTAAATGGCATTGTACTCTATTGTGACATTAACATTGTTGTTGCCGACTTCAGAGGTAATATCATCTTCAATTCCGTCCACAGTATATTGGTTGCGTAACATAATTTTTAAACGATCGGGAAATCGTTTCTGACCTATTTGCTGAGTGAATGAGGATTCTGCACTCAGAATTTTAGCATATCTGATAACTTAGACAACCATAGCAGTTTGGACAACGTATATAACTGAATTTATAGGGCGATTTTAAATTCAGCTTATAAACGGATTGCAGTTTATTTTTTAGTCCAAAGGTGCTTTGTCCCTGAAGGACTATTGTTTTCGTTTCGTGATTTTGCGTTGGAAATATTAAAAGTCTGAATCACTTTTCAAACTGTTGCCACCAAATCTTCTAGCGCTGTTATTATATTTGAAGAAATTAAATAATGAGGAATCTGCATAAATGTATGTATATTTATTTCTTCAAATGGCATAAAACAACGGTACCTAGAGCCATTCAATTTTGAATAACGTACCTTTCCGCCCGAATATGCGCATCTGGAAGCCCGAATTTGGAATTTGTTTTATTATCTATTTCATATTTTGTAAAACTTTAACGAATTTTTGATGAAAAAACTCAAACGATTTAAAAGCGAGCAATGGCAACACTCTACGGAGGAAAAACATTTATATCTACAGCGCGTATCAGAAATTCTTGTAAAAGCAGATTAGCCTGCTAAATGCCGTTGTATCCAATTAACGATACCGATACCGAGAAATTCTAAAGATATACTCATTTCAAAATTAATTTGCGATATTCCTGTTGGACTGAATTTTATGGTTTAAATTGCGAAGAACGTGATATTTAATAAATAAAGGTAACACACAAAACGTTAAAAAGCGTACCTTTGGACGTAATTTAAAATGTAAAACCTTTCGATTTTCTTACTTTTTGTTTTGAGTTTCTGCAGCAAAATCTTATTTCCCGGTTGATAAATGGAGCAGCTTGCATTCCATCACTTTAAAACGTTTTAATTGCCAGTATTTACTTTAAAACCAAGAACACTGTTTTTAAGTGATAAGAGCAATATATTTCATTTAAGATTCAACAGGCAACTTTGGCACCTACATTTTTCTTTGGGAAATTATTTGACACGTTCTGTCATACGTTAGAAAAGATGCAAAAATTTGATTTTAGACTTGCAGCCTCGGTTTTATAGAATTATACTCATTTTCCGGAAATTCTGCGAATATTTTTTTTCTTCAAGGTGCAGAAGTATTCTACAAAAATACACTGTGCTATTTCATAAGAATCTTTTGTTTTAATCAGAAATATTTCCAATACAGAGAATTACTGACAGATTTCTTTTTTGTTCAAAGAGTAAACATGATCTGTTAGTGTTCTTTATAGCATATTATTTCTGGTCCTTGAGGGATCCTTGAGGATTCCTTCGAAATACAGAACATTTTTAGAAAACTTCTGCTAACGTACAGCTGAATTTTCAGAATGATGGGTATCTTTTTCCGTCTGTTAATTCTTTAATATGCAGATGAATTCTTCCCGAACATATTAGATTCCTGAACAGTAAGGATTCGATATAGATTTAAATACCGGCGAACCGGTTTGCTGCATGAATCTTTCATGTTTTTTTTTCCATATTTAATGTGATTGCGAGCGAGTCTCGCCTTAGAAAACCCTTAACGAAGATATTTCTTGCATTAATCAGATAGCCATTGATTGAGTGCTTTGCCCTAATCAACTAATAATATCGAAACCCATTAACAGATGAATGCTCTAATGTGTAGAAAACATCGATAAAAAGGAAACGGTTAAATGTGTTTTTCCAAATAAAATATTTTAACCTTTTTCAGAGAGCTGGGACATATATGTCGGGCACGTTCCTTACGTTAAATGTGTGTTAAGAAATTTCAGTAAATTATGGGCATTTAAAATTTATTCTTTTAATAGGAAGTAGGAAGTGTAAGACCCTGCTGATTTGTTTTTCCTCTCTTTCTTTTAAAAATACCTGAATAAATAGCCCTAATATATAAAAATTGGCCCCTGTAACTCGGAGAAAAGGTGAAATAAATAATAATAATTATAATAAAATACTTCCAGCATGCGCTTTGACTGCTTCAGATCTCCGAGTTCAGTATGATACTTCGCGAAACGACCGACTACTTCTCGCAGTGCTCAGCTTATGTGGACAAAGACAGAAATAAGCAACAGTTTACGATTGCTTTGCAGGAGCAGTTCTAGGTTCGGCCTAGTAAAAATTACCATTATCAGGAAAATTCGCATTACTTTAATAAATTTTCACTAAATTTATGGTCTTGGCGGATGAAAGATGCATTCACTATTTTATGATATGATATAAAATGCCACTTTTAATTTTATAAATAGCAACATTAATCGTAATTAAGTCTGAACGAATTATCCTGCCCTGCAACAGTAAAATAAAATAAACGTGTGAAAATGAGTGAAGAGAGTTTTGTCACGAAAGCGTAAGACTCGCCATAAAACGGATAGCCAAAGATAATCTCAAGTACTCCAATCTGTTTCATACTCATAAATGACTGTGTAAAAAACATGTACTGTCAGCTTCTTATTTACCGGGCTAATACCATGCGCGACATCCACGGTTAACACCAAATCACGATAAATCCAAAAGCAGTTTAAAAAAAAAGGGAAAAGAACAGACAAAAGTTGCATAACAATTAACATAAAAGTACTGTTAACAATCTGTCTGTATATTTAACTGCTTAATCTCGAAAGTGAGTTTGCTACTTTACAGTGATCAGCAATTAAAAAAAAAAAAAAAAAAAAGAGCCATTTTCAGAATGGGAAAGAAAACAAAATTAAAAAAAAAAAAAAAAAAAAAAAAAAAAAAAGAATTCTGTAAGCCTTCAATTTTACATTTCTCCCAAAGGGGCGTTTATTTAGCGTTCTGTGTGCTATCGTTAATTATTAAATATCATGTTCTTCGCACTTAAACCATAAAAATCAATTCAACAGTAATATCGCAAAATAATTTTAAATTTATCTTTAGAATTTCCGATAAGCAGTCTCGCGCGTTGGAAGTAAAAATGTTTTTTTTCGTACAGTGTTGCCATTGCTCGCTTTGAAATCGTGGAGTTTGTTAGTAAAAAATTCTTTAATGTCCGACAAAATATGAAATAGATAATAAAACAAATTCCAAATTAGGCCTTCCAGATGCCCATATTCGGTGGAGGATTACGTTATTCAAAATTGGATGCCTCTACATACCGTCGTTTTATTACAATGCGAGAAACATATATGTATGAATTTATGCAGATTCTTCATTATTTAATTTCTTTAAATATAATACAGGGCTGCAATATTTGGTGGCAACGGTTTAAAAAGTAAACCAACGCAGAAAGTGAATCGACGCAAAATGCCAAAACGAAATTAATAGCCCTTCTGGGCTAACGCCTTTTGGGATAAAAACGATTATTATTTCGATAACGAAGTCATAAATGGCGTAAAAGATCTGCATTTACCACAAAACTGAACAATGTCATTTACTTCAAATTCTCATGGTAAATTCGCTAAAGCCCGAGAGTTCGATCCAAGTTCAAATCCGGCTGCTGCGTGGGCGTTTTGGTGGTTTTTCTCGTGTATAACGTTGATGCCTGACGGTTTCGGTTTAAAAGTTCTTCATAAAGGAGTCTCTTTTCCTTCACTGGCATGCTTTGCCGTAATAAATCAAACCAAATTAAATTTGGGCAAAAAGTTGGTTAGAGCTTCATTCTTTATTGTATAATATTTATGTATTCTGAATTCCATACAATCAAACTACATACCATTGTGGATAAAAACAAGTTCGGAATAGTATGGCATTATCTATCCGTTCTATTATCTGGCGCATTTGTTTTTCCTTTTTATATTTTCAGTACACACTTTTGTTTAAAGTTTTTGTGTTTAGTTAGAATCATTCCGTAAAGATGTAAAAATCTCATAAAACATATTAATAAATAGTTACATTAAAATCATGATTTTGTTTTTACTTTCAATAGCAAATAGCTTCATAATGTAATAACGAAATATTAAGAGGGTGCTTTTTAAATATCTTTGATAAATTCTGATTTTATTTGTTTTTTCTTTCGGGTACAAGGAAATCATGATAGACATTTTTTATTATATAGTAGTAATAAATAATAATGGTACTTATAAAATGCTACTTTTGACCCTCATGGAAGAAAGAGTACACAGACTTTGCTTTCAACAAAAACAAATAAAAGTAAAACCTAGAGCAGCGATCTAATTTTTCGTGAAGTATACGTGAATAGTGTCTGCATAATCTTCGCAAAAACAGATCATCATCTGTTTCTCTGTTCTGTGTGATGTTTGCATCTTTCAGAGACTTACTTTAAATTATAATCTTAAAGTTTTATGTCTCTCTTTAACTAATTATGACGGATCACACGACGGCTATCTGCGTGAGGGGAACAGTGCCTTCGTAGAGAACTTTCTAAAACATACTAATTCATATTTTCTTTTTTAAATAACTGGATTTTTTAATACGTTTCATGCTTGTCAAGATGTCTTAACTAAATTTAAAAGCATATTAAACAATAAAAGAGATTACATTAAAGAAGAAAATGCATGTATATACAATAAAGTGCATGAAAATACCATACACTTGAATAAAAACCGAGTCCTGTCAACTTGTGGAATGCGTTATTATAATGTAAATAATTTATAAATTCCAGTTAAAAATAAGTGTCATTTAATGCTTATTTCATTAAGCGCAAGTTATTTGTGGTTTAATGCTTCATAGCTAACACACACTATTTAGAAATCATCATTGTAAATCTTGGGTGCAAAAGTTTCCTGAAATTATTTGAATCTTCCTAGGCTTAAAAATTTCGTAAGGTGCCTTGTTGGCATGACAGTAGAGAAGTTGAGTGTTTTTGCAGTATGAGAGCATTCAAAACTGATGCCGAAATTGCTTACGAGAATTTGGTAGTAAGAAGAGTAAAAAGAAGAAGAGTAGAAAACTCTCGGCTGAGGCAAAACTTGCAGTTTGCTGGAATGGCATCCCGCGTTTTACCGCTATCCCGGAATAATTAATTGCCAGGATCCGTACCAAATGGAGAATATTTCTCAGGTGTCTACGCGAACAACCAATTTATTCCAATCAGTTTCAGAACTTATTAGGCAGTTTGGGAAGTCAGTAGAAATTAGTTTCGGAAGCCCATTTGGGCCAGGATCAATAGATCAGGAAAGCACTAAGAACCTAATCTGTGATCAATACCTGTTCTGGGCTAAAGTTTGAAAGTTGGCATATTCCACTGCTGATGGATTACGTTGGTTGTAAGCTGAAATGCTGGTCTACTGCTCTTGCAGCGGGGTCAAAGATGCTTTCTCCATCAGTGTTGGGATAAAGATGGGCAAATTCGCATATTCGCCTATAAGGAGCTCATTTCTTATGTCAGTGACAGACACAACCTTTTGTCTCTTGATCACGATAAAATTCGTGCACCTGATCTGTTTGATGTTAACAAATTTCGTAGTAATGTTAGTAAAACTGTGAAAATCTCCGAAAATTTTGCGAAATCCGCAACATCTGACTACTACCTATGTCCACAAGGCCCAAACCTAGTGTTCCCAGCTTCAGTGGATTTTAAAATATTGTTATAAATTCGTTAAGCCTCATTTGACATTCATGAAACAAGGAAATGGCTTTTGAAATAGGGAGAACATGGAAATGGCTTGAATGAACAACAGTCTCCTTAGAATATCTTAATCAGTGGATGTGATTTTCCAGTGATATGGAACAATGCCATTGGTTTCAAATTCAAATTACACAGTTCCTTTAAATTATTTTATTTTTTGTTTATCTTCATGTCATTGAAACTGTTTAAAATTATTACGCCCATTATGTAATTTGAAAAATAAAATCATTGACTGATAAGAAGCGCGATTTCTGTTTCAAGTTACATTTCAAACTGCTATTGCTTTAACAATGTGATTTGCTATTGCTGCTGTTGCTTTTCACAGTGTGAGCCGCAATTAAGGAGCCACAGGGTTTGGTGGTCCCATTAATATAGCATTAGTATCATGCGATATAATCAAATGTATTAGAATAAATATAATTAAGCAGAATACTAAAATTACGAAAACACATTAAAAATTAAATAAATCGCAGTTACTTATAGTGAAAGATAATTTGTATTTCTTTCACTCTTTAGATATTTTATATTCATTTTTATCCAAAGCTTTTAGCTGCGATTTATACATTTCTTTCTTCATGTTCAAATGCTTTCACAGTAAAGAAATTTACATGCGTTAAACTAAAATAACATTTATAACGTTGTGCTGAAACCGGCAGTTAAAATATTTTCTCTCGATTATTTTCATTGCTGGGCAATGGAAGCAGCCTTCTCAGCTCGGTCTCCCTTATAAAGCCCTCACGAAGGTGCTGTATCTGTTTATAGGCAGGCAGTTCTTGTGTGCTAGGGCATAGTCTAAGAAAGCTGCTTTAACCGTTTTTAAAGCAATTATTCTTATTGATTTCATATTTGTAGTTATAACATCCTTGTGGCGCCTGGAGGTCCGACACCAGGAAAGTATCATATGTAAATTAATATTTTAATGCTTTTGGTGCGCAAGTAAAAACTGATGAAACCCGCCCTTTAATTGGGGTTTAATCACATAGTGTATGCAATAAAGTCTTGCTTCTTAGCAATAATGAAATGAAAATTTATTGTCATATACTTCTTCCCCTTCCAATCAGGCGTCTTTCTGCGAAGTACAACTTGAACACCCACACAGGGTGCCCCTGATTTTGCCGTTAGAATGTATCGTTCAACAAATTATAAATATAGAGTCATCGAAAAGATAGACAGATTCTTAAATTCCTGTATTGTGTTTTATTGTAGACAAAATGAAGCTTATTTTATTTCAAAATAATTAGAAAATGCCTTATTTTGAGTTTAAGAATGGGCATAGTTACTTTGGCATATGGCAGGAACTTTGCTGGGCAGCAATGACATCCCCCATGGGTCATGAGTTTTCAACCATGGGTCATGAATGAAAAATAGATGTTGTTTACTAGCTGAGTATTGTAACTAGCTAGTTCGCATGAAGACGGCAAACGTGCAAGAAAATTCGACCTGCATATTGTGGGACACAGAATTTAACTCTTTTGTGTCAGTTTAGTTCAGTCTTTGAAGAACTGTGTGTTGCAGCTATTTCATGTAAAATCGTCACTCGTGTTGCCTTTGTTAAAGTTTCACCAGATATAATCCAGCGTACGTAAATGGTAACAAAATGCCGATGTGATATCTCTAAGATAATTAAAAGAATGCGTACTGAAATTTATCAACTATATGATAACTCAATTTAAACTTTCAAGTTTATTTTGAAATAATTTTTTTAGATGAATTAAATATTATTTAATAAAAGTTCTTAAAATGAGATCCATCTTCTTCAGTGGCAGTGTATATTAAATTTATTCTTCATATTACAAATGTTATAGAAGCTTCAAATAAGAAGGTGCTCTTACTTGTTCCTGTAAAACGTTAGAAGATATCTAGAACTCAAGAAGTGCATAACTCCTGGCAGCAGTTGGTAAAAAAACGGAAAAAATTTGAGTTTTGAATCAAATATTTTATTAATTAAGCCATTACAAGAGTTATTTTCGCGAACAGCTATTTATTGTCTCGCTGAGGCCGGAGAACTCTGCGATAACTGCGTTTCTTAGATGTGAAAGTTATTCTCGTAACCGAGCAACGTTAATCGGTCTTTCTACTCTCCAGAAATAACTCTTTTTATGATCTTTTACTCCGCCATTACAGATGACAGTCAGTCCAGTGCACATGAACAGAAGTTATTCAAATGAGTGTCGAAGCATGAGCAGGAAAGGGAGGAAAAGGTTTTTGAATTACATTTTAGAACAAATTTTTTATTTTTTACTGAAGTGGGAAATTGTTAGTTGTTTGTGATTTAATTTTATCTTTTCTTAACTGTTATTATCTTTCTTAATTCCTTAGTTATTATTAATTCTATCGTAGAAAAACAAAATTCGTATTGTCGTGAAACCTTCGCTACACATATAAGTTTCGCAGTGAAATTCGGGTATTAGAATTTTGGGAAGGGGACACATATAATTAATATTTAATTAAATAAAAGTTCTGCTATGTATTTTTAAATTGAAATTTACATTTGTAAACCAACTTTTCTTATAAGTAGCGTAAACACTTTTAATTTCTTCTAAGTTTAATTTTTTTTATCCTAAATCTACTAAATGGCAATTATGAGTTATCAACATAAGGCGTAATTCAAGGTTTCCAATAACGAAAGAAAAAAAAGCAAAGCGGTGGGAGAAAAAAAAATGTTTAAACAACAAGACCTATTGTTTAGGTACCGGGTGACTCAAAAGTCCCTTAACATTTGAAAATTCGATAATTCACTGAATAATGTAGGTAGAAATTCAAAAGCTGGCACACATGCTTAAAATGTCATGGAGCTACATTGAAAGAAAAAATGCTTAAAACGGCCAACAGATGGTACTTCATGTGATAACAAAAGCAAAAATTAGCATAACAATTGGCATTTAGCAAATACAATGTTCTTTATAACAAATGTTCAACTTATCAGCCGTCATTCATCGACAATACCTGTAGTCGAGGGACAGTGTTATGAACAGCACTGTCCCTCGACTACATACATATATACAGCATACCTATAGGTATGGTGAGAAATGGTCGTTGGATGTTGTCTTTTAGCATCCCTAATGAGATTGGACGATCGCGGTAGACTTGCCATTTCAGGTAAGTCCACAACCAATAATCATAAGGATTGAGATCTGGAGACCTGAAAAGCCAAGGATGACAGAAGTGGCAGCTCAGCAGGCGATCTTTACCAAACGATGCGTGCAAGAGAACTTTCCCACATGTAGCAAAATGAGGTACTTATTTAAAGACCCCATTCCGGATATGAATTCCCGGGGTATTTACAGGATTCCTTGCCAGTGTGGTTTAATTTATATTGATCAAACTAAGAGAGTCTTAAAATTTCGCGTTACGGAGCATGAGGCATATGTTAGAAAAAAGGAAACACAGAAGTCCCCCGTTGCCCAGCATTATTGGTCCGAAAATCACATTTTCCATTTTTTTGCAGCCAAAATTATTCAAAAAACATATTTCCTTGGTGAATTAGGTTTTCTAGATGCGTTTCACATTGAAAACAATCTTTCTGTTCTAGTTAATGACCCTAATTCCAGTCCATCTTTACCTTCAGCCTTTAAGGAAATTATGTTTTAGTTTTCTTGTTTCATCAATACATGGCTCTTAACTCCTGTCCAGCCATTCTTATTTTATCACTATATCTTATCTCGTTCATTTGCATTTTGACATCTGAAAATAATGGTTCGATAAAACCATCGAAACTAGTCCTATGAACGCTGACTTTTGTTGTTTGACCTTCTAAATTAATATTTGTTCGGCGTGGTTATTTTACCTTAATTAACGTAATTAAGGATCGTTATATTTTTCGTTATATCATAAAGTTATTTATTATAGTATAAGTTTTTTTATTTTGTACTATTAATGAAATTTTAAATGGCATCATTTAAGGTTCCGTCGGTGGTTGAGGGGTTAAAACCGCGGAATACTGGGAGTTCGATCCAAAGTGAACGGGCTAGATGTATGGTTGGTTTTCATGGTTTTTTCCATGTGTAACGTGAATACGAGACGATTTCCTTTAGTAAGTTCTCTTGAAAGGCATTCCTTCCTTGAGGCAGCCATTTGCACTTTACCATATTCCATTAATTATAAGCATTTTTAAGATTTTATTAGAACGTCTTTTGTAAACTTCCAAAACAAATTTCAGGCAGTTGAGGACAAGAGAGTGAGAGGTGATTTTTCTAATAATTAAGAATTTTCCGCACTTCTGGTGATTTAAAAAATGATAATTCCACATTATACGCATGGCGTGCATATCTTAGATTGCCAACATTTGTGTTAGAGCATGTCTGACAGAATTGTGCTTAAAAGAGCTTAGAATGGTTCTTCATATTACTATTTATTACAATATCCGAAATATTTTTAAAAATAATCTTTAACACTGGACGTGTTTATAAGGTATTTCTCACACCTTCTTAGCATGCCTTCATGGTGTAGTGGTCAGCACACTCGGCGCGCATTCGAGAGGTCCGTCGTTCGAGTCCCGGAGAGGGCATTGCTGATTTTTCATGTCTCATGCTTTCAAAAAAATACCTAATGTCTCTTCAGTGGCGCCCGAACTAAAGCGTTGTTGGATGATGATTCTTCACCACCAGGATTTGGCGACTGGGTCCCCTAATCCCCAGTCGCCTTTTAAAAGGGGGAGTATATAAGGTATTTCTCCCGCCTTCTTTGTATGCTTTTATGGTGTAGTGGTCAGCACATTCGGCGTGTATTTGAGAGGTCCGTGGTTCGAGTCCCGGCGAGGGTATTACTAATTTTTCATCTCTCCTGCTTCAAAATAACTTAATGTCTCTACATGTTTATCACTTCTTCCTGTTGTTGTTTTTTATCTTCTCAATTTGGCTATTTAAAGCGTTGAGCTAACGGAGTATATTTTCAGAGATGTCGCAGCGTATGACATCTGTTGTAGTGCTATTAGTAGCTTTTAATGCTCTTGATTGTGCTGTGATTTAGATTGTTTCATGTTCCTAACCATACATTTGATGTAACTGACGTTGTAGATGATTCAAACAAATGGAAACATGGAGGTTTTGGCAGTGTCAGTCCATAGGATCTGTAATGTTTAAATGCCGACATGTTTTGTAGTTCTAATGCTGACTAACAGCCCAATTGAATAGTGATGTAGCCTTTACATACGTTTTCATTTCAGAGTCTACTAACTATGTGAATACGAGTTGCCTTTGATTTTCAAGAGAGCTATATTTCTAAATGCTCCACGTTCATTCCAGCTTCTTTCGAATAATTGTCTTTGTGCTTTTTATAAATCTAAGCTGTAGAATAATCTTCGTTGTAATTTGAAAATAAATGAAAATTCTTATAACACTTGAGCTCTTCTAACCTTCAAAACATAAATGTTTCGCATGGATTCCGCATTCCAAAGCTAATTAGATGCTTTTTCCTTGCTCTGTCTCACGGTTCCGGCAGATTTAAGATAGTTTGGGATCCCAGACTCACCGCTTTTTCAGAGGCTCCTAATTCTCTTTTTACACGCTTTTGTGAGAGAAAAACAGAATAATGAGGAGTTATACGGAGATTTTGAGATACATTTAAACAGGAGGCCGTAGGTTCGAGCCTCATGGGTGTAGGTAGTAATCATGCTTTGCTACCTCATCTCATAATCCAATATTTTGAGTTATTATCTCTGCCCAAGAAAATTTGTGCTCTTGCTGTTGATTCACAATCGTCAACATTGAAAGAACTGTTTTTGTAACATTATTTAGCTACTTAGTTAGTTAAAAGTTAAACTATTTGTTTCTGCAAAATAGAATGTATAACCTTTATGAAAACGCTTTTGGTCTACATAATTAATGCAATTGTTCCAAAGCTGTTTCTGTATTGCAGGCATTCGAATTAATAGTTGGACGAAATGTGCATTTTAAATTTAAAACACGTTTCCCGTCCTCTTACAGGGAAGCGTATAAAAGAAATTTACTTCTGCCTCAGTCGGAGGTGAAATTCAAGCTGAGAGACAAAAGACCTTTACAGTTAAATATATTATATATGTTGCCATTTATTAATTCTCATTTCATAGATTGAAAAACTGTCTTATTAAATAACATAAGAATTTCTCTATTTAGTCTCTGGCAACCGTTTTAAATATCAACTGAAAGAATTGAGACATCTAGAAATTTAAATAGACTAACCTTCTAAAGCTTTCTTAATTTTGCAAGTGTAACGCCTTTTGGCCTGCAAGAAGCAAACGAGTTTAATTTAAATCACAAAAAAATTTAATAATCTAAATTTTTTATAGTACTGTTGCCCCATTGAATGATTGCCAAGGGATTACTGAAAGGTGTCATTAAATCGAGTTTTCGTTGAGTCGACGAATCATCTTAGTTTTCGTTTTTAAATAATATATATATATTGTAAGATCTCGCTGCCCCAACTTGTCAGAAACTGGGGTAGTGACTGCCATTATGTGTGAATTTACACAGAAACGTGGGAAGGGTTTAAAGCCTTTTTATTTTATCTTTAAAATTACAAATGCGTCTACTTGACGCTCACAAACTGCGCCAACCCGGCGGTTAACTGAAACAAAACGTAAAAATGAAAGTAATGACTAGATGAACAAATATAAAAACACTACTGACGAGGCTCTGAGATCCTAAACTAATCGCGATTTTAATTACCGCTGAGATTCAGCAAGATTACTGATTAAACAGTTGAAAACTAGCACTTCCGCAAAGCTAGGCACACAGGCCGACACGTACCGATCTAAATTCTACGGAGCAACCTCACTAGCGTAACTTTAAAGCAAGACTCTCACACTCTGGTTTCGTCTACTATTTAATTCAACTAGATTAAATTTGAATAAACTGCGCGTGCTGCTACAATTTACATACTCTGGCACGGGCATTTCTAGGAGAAAATGAAGGCTAAACAGGATAGATAACTTAAAATAAATATTAGTTAAAATAAATATAAAACCTACAATATATATATTATAAAATGCTAAAACTTTTATTTGTGTTACCTGTTATTTAGCGATTTTAAGTGAACATACAGAGAAAAAATATTATACTTAAACAACGTGTTTAATAAAGGCTAATTTTCTGTGGATTTCATGTCATGTGGGCCAGACCAATAGAAATAGTTCTTAATCGTGGATGATCTTTAAATCAGGTATTGTTAAATGGAGGTTGTACTCTATTTATATACATATTAAAAAGGTATTATTTGCTGTAATATTATTTTACATAATAACTACTTGCTTTTCAATGCACAAAACCCTTTTTCTCTGTCCAATACCCTAGTGGACCACTGCTAAGTTTTCCCGAGTTCGGTTTCTAGTAAACCAAATGGGTAGGGTTTCATGGTTTTCCTCGTGTGTTATATGAATATAAGCCAGTTTCCCTCTGAATGTTCTCCACGAAGGTCTCCTTATCAAGACAAATATCCTTCGAATGGTTTACTATAATAACGTAAATTAATCATTATTTTTTACTCTTACAACTTTTCTTTTGGAGATAACGTAGATTACCACTAATTGTAGTTTTCTGTTACGACTAATGTCATCATATGGAAATTGTTATAGATTTCTCTATAAGCTTTACCGAACGTTTATTTAAAAAGAAAAATAGTTAAGAAAATAACATTCAAGATTAAATTTCAATGACAAAACTAATTGAATAAAAAGCATCTGAAAAACTGTTAAGTTTTTTAAAAAATAAATAAAACAATCTGAAATGTTTCAGATATTAAATTACGTCCAAAGGGAAGTTTTTTTAACATTTTGTGTCTTACATTTATTTATTAAATATCATGTTCTTCGCACTTAAACCATAAAATTCGATTCAAGAGCAATATCGCAAAATAATTTTAAATTGAGCACATCTTTAGAATTTCCGACACAAAGTCTCACGCGCTGGAGATAAAAATGTTTTCTCTGTACAACGTTGCCATTGCTCTCTTTGAAATCCTCGAGTTCGTTAATCAAAAATTCGTTAAAGTTTTACAAAATATGAAATCGATAATAAAACAAATTCCAAATTTCAAATTTGGGCTTCCAGATGCCCATATTCGCAGTAGGATTACGTCATTCAAAATTAGATAGGTCTAGATATCTTTGTTTTATCGCAATGCGAGAAACGTACGTACATTTATGCAGATTCTTCATTATTTAATTTCTTCAAATATAATACAGGACGATAATATTTGGTTGCAGCAATTTGAAAAGTGAAACGGACAATATTAGTAATTAGGCGTAAGATTTCAAAACGAAAAAATAGTCCCTCAAGAACAAAGCCTCTTTGGATAGTAAGAGCGTGTTATTATACTGTAATCTCTCGCAGTGGAGATAAAACGATAAGGAATCAGAAATATTAGTGAGTAAAACATATTTTAATTTATATATATATATATTAAAAAAGAAACTGGATTAAAAGAATTTTTATATCTTGGAGAGAGATCCAGCTTAAAAAAATTTAAGATTAACACAAGAGCTTTATTGACCTCTCTTTACATGTTTGTTGCATTGAAAGCTTGTTAAGAGGGTAATGGGATCTCAAGAACTATCAAGTGCAGAACGTGGGTCATTAGAGTCTTTCCTTTCAATGCAAGTCTTCTTTATGCCGCTCTAAAAATGCAGATATAGTAATATGTAGCTATTTTTGTTTTCCTTTCCGAAATAACTTTTAAAATATACGGAAACAAGATATTTATTTTCTTTTAATCGTTTATTGAAATGTGTTAATAAATATACTGATACAATAATCTGTAAATATATAATAAATATTTTATTTCAGCAAATTTACAGTGTACAGCAAAACGATTAAAGCAGAAGTACGTAATAACAACAGAAGTGAAATAATTTTTTTTTTAAATTTCACTATGTATATTTTTAGCCCAAAGCACAGAAGGGGTATTAATTTCGTTTTGGCATTTTACGTTGGTTCATTATAAGTGTCGGTTCACTTTTCAAATTGTGGCCCCCAAATATTAGAGCCCTGTGTCATATTTAAAGAAATTAAATAAGGAAGAATCTTCATAAATGTGTGTATGTTTCTCGCATTGTGATAAAACAACGGCACCTAGAGCCATTCAATTTTGAATAAAATACGTTTCCACCAGAATAACATTTTGTATGTTACCTTTATTTATTAAATATCATGTTCTTCGCACTTGGGGGCCTCAAGGGGACCCCCAACCATAAAATTCAGTTCAAGATCAATATCGCAAAATAATTTTAAATTGAGCATAATTTTAGAATTTCCGATACAGTCTCGAGCGTTGGAGACAAAAATGTCTTTTTTTTCGTAAAATATTGCCACTGCTCGCTTTGAAATCGTTGAGTTTGTTAATCAAAAATTGGTTAAAGTTTCACAAAATATGAAATCGATAATAAAACAAATTCCAAATTTAAAATTTGGGCTTCCAGATGCCCATATTCGCAGTAGGATTACGTCATTCAAAATTAGATAGGTCTAGATATCTTTGTTTTATCACAGTGCGAGAAACATACATACTTTTATGCAGATTCTTCAATGTTGAATTTCTTCAAATATAATACAAGGCGATAATACTTGGTGACAACAATTTGAATAGTGAAACGGACATTCAGAGTAATTCAACGCAAAACGAAAACAATAATCCTTCAGGGACAAAGCCTATTTGAACTAAAAATTTCAAAAATAGTAAGGGATCGTCTTTAATTTTGATTCGTAATTTTAAAATTCAATAGATTCCTTAATGCGATTTTAGTATATTCCTGACATTATTTAATCTACTTCTACTAAATTATTAATTTAAGTATTTTAAAAATGAATACGTCACTAGAAATTGTTTTTCTCCTGTGCGTACTTTAGTGGTGTAAGTCGTTAGCACATTAATTCAGGCAATGAATGTCCGTGGTTTAAATCATAACAAGAGGACAGTTGATTTTTTATGTTTCCTTGCTGTGAAGAATAGACTGTAGAGTCTCTCGAGCTAAAATGTAGTGGATGTTGACTCATCGTAACTTACATTGATCTCATGCCTCTGCTCGGTTGCGCTAGGGTAAAATGTAACTATTTATCGCGTTCCTCTTCGCACGCTTTCATGGTGCAAATGGTGACGTCCAGTTGTCAACTAGAAGATCCACGGTTTGAATCCTGGGCTGGGAGTTAATCTTTTACATTCCCGGGGCTTCAAAAATAGAGGTACTTGGCAAATAATTCGTCGGTATTAGTTTTCTGGATTACTGTAATTGTTTTATAACTCACCCTAAAATTGGCATATCGGATGATACATGACATAATTAAATATTTGACTTGATTCTTCGACTTTTTCTGATAACTTTATATTTCTTCTGCTCATCTATTTGTCTATATATATATCTAAATGATAAAATTTTGAATCAAACTTTAGGAAGGGAAGTTTCTTATTAATAATTCTTGGTAGAATGTGTTTCTCATCATAAGCGTTTTAGTGTTATTTTTAATTACAGTAAACACTATAATCATTTAAGGCCATGTGTATTAATGTTATATCAAATAAGCGGAAACTCGCACAAAACTGAAAGCCGCGAGTAGTTAAAGTAAAAAATTGTGGATATAAAACATTTCGTCTGTTTATATAGTGTGTATTCCCTTAGCGTCACGATTCTTATTTAATTATTGAATATAATATTACGCAAAAACACTGAAAATGTACACCTGTCTTTATGTTGATCATTTTAGGACAAGCTCATTAATTTATTTAACAGTGTTATAAAAACAGTGTCGTGGTTAATTATTTAACACAAAGTCTGCTTTATAATATGATGTTAATTCCTTATTTAATGTGCAGCATATTAAACTGAAATCGAAAAGGAAAACTGTCGTGTGAATACTCATTTACAACGCAGTTAGCTGTAAATACATTAGGGTTTAAAAATGACTGAAGCATTAAAGTTGACTTTAATTGGATAGTGATAGGGTTACTGAAATAATAGATAGCTTATTTATTTGTAGACACCATTACGCATTTCGGACTAGGAAGCAGGAAAAGTTAACTGCGCAAGGACATCATACATATGTACTTATAAAAATCACATATGTATGAAATTCATGTGAATATGAAAAATATGCATATGTATGATTATTAATACGAAAAATTACATATGTGTGATTTGCTATGAAGCAAATTTTCTTATTTGCTTCATAGCAAATAATTAGGGTTTTTATTTGAATTAGCCTCATACATATGTAGATTAAAGTATAAAAAATTTTAATATTCATGGTTCGATGCATTTTCAAACACGAAATCCGAACAAGAGTGGCGAAGAGACCCATAACAACAGCATTTGTTGCTATCCATTAAATCTGCGATCTGCCACATGGAGTTTCTCACTTTACATATTCTTAATTTTTGTTTTCAGAATGAGGTTAAATATTTTGGCCATTCTCTTACTGCGCAGAGATGCGAAACCTTTAAAATTTTTACCTGGAAGTCAAACTCTATTGAAAAGTAGAAGAATTAGAAACTAATTGAATGACTAATGAACTCTATTGGAAAGTGCATATGCATACAAATGCACAAATTATTATTTACCGGAAAGTGACAAAAATTCTGGCGAAAAATCAAAAACAGTATGATTTATAATACTGCCGTAAATGATCAGTCACTCTGACAACATATGTAATCAGTGTCTATCATTGTGTAATAACATGTTTAATTAACGACTAGTGAGTCTTCTAAAATGCAGGGTAGCATTCTAATGAGCGACTGACTTAAGAATATGAATCCTGAATGAGTGTTTCAACTGCGACGATACTGTAAGATTCTGAATGATGATTTCTATTACAATGGCGCTAGGAGATCCTAAGTAGTTTCTTCAGAATTAAGAATTTTATATGAATAAGAATTTATATGGCCGTAATAGGCCATATAAATTCTTTCAGGTAACTGCATCTAACTTTGCGTTTCTGAACTATATATGTTCCCTTTAATGACATAATTTTAAATAGGGAAGTAACTACAGTCTCTCTCTTTAGTATAGTAATATTATTTTAAGCTGGAGTTTCCAATTTATGCAAATCTCCAAATGCACACGTTTCTTAGCCAGCTGCACATAATTTTAGAAAATCTAACGGAAAAAAAAAATCTGAAAGATTTCAGATTTTAAATTACGTCCAAAGGCGCGTTTTTTTAACGTTTCGTGTGCTACCTTTTTTTTATTAAATATCATGTACTACGTACTCAAACCATAAAATTCAGTTCAAAATCAATATCGCAAAATCATTTTAAAATGAACATATCTTTAGAATTTCCGTAAGTCTCGTGCGCTGGAGATAAAAATGTTTTTTTTTCCGTACAGTGTTGCCATTGCTCGCTTTGAAATCATTTAGTTTGTTAATCAGAAATTCGTTGAAATGTTACAAAACATAAAATCGATAATAAAGCAAATTTCAAATTCAAAATTAGGGCTTCCAGATGCCCATATTCGCAGTAGGATTACGTCATTCAAAATTCGATGGCTCTAGGTTTTATCACAATGCGAGAAACATGCATACATTTATGCAGATTTTTCATTTTTTAAACTTTAATGCAGAGCGATAACATTTAGTGGCAACAATTTGAAAAGCGAATCGGGCATTCAGAGTGAATCGACGCAAAATCGCAAAACGAAAGTAATAGTCCTTCGGGACTAAATCCCTTTGGACTAAAAATTCATGTGAGTCAGTTCTCCAAGAATTGGGCTCTTACATAAGCTGCGTAATATCACTTGTTGTGATATAATGCAACATTCAAAGCAAGCATTGAAGTTCTTGGAAACTGTCGGAACTAGGGTAAAGAGTAAACAATGATAAAATAACTTGAACATTTTTTCTTCTCTGTAAAAAATGGTAAACAGTGTCCTTTCCAGAGTGTCGCAGCAGTTACTTTCGCTTTCTATTGTTTTTTCAGTTATCCTCCTCACCAGCCTTCTCTTTCTCCATTCCTACTCAGAGGTTGTATGGGCCATTTAGTTGAGCCGACGAGAGTTCTTCTGTTATCGTGTAACTAAAGGGTGCTTTGGCTTCGAAACAACAAAGGCTGTTCTTTCTCAGAAAAGAGATCTCTCCTGCTGTGGTGCGGCATTCCCGGGCTTTTCCCAGAGGCGAATCGCGGGTTGAATGGCAGAATCATTATACAGTGTTTGTACGGTGGAAAGAGACCACTTGCCTTCTTCAGTGGCTATTTTCTCTTCGGATTAAATCTCTTGATTGTTCAGAAAATTATGCTCTTCCTTTCTTCCTTTAGTTGTGTGTTATTCCAAATGGAAAATCTTTTAGTAGCGTATGTTCTTTTTGAGCAAATTGAATTTTTGTAGACTCATGTGTGACATAATTGTGACGCTAATGAAGTAAATATTATTTTGAAGTACGTTTTAAGTAGATAATTACAATTTAAAGCCTATAAAAACTTAGACAATATTTGCTTGATACAAAATATGGATTAAAAAAATTTAACTAAAAAACGAAATGTAGCAGATCCGAGGAATTTCATTTTTAGGGTGACGTATGTCAACTCTCTTTCAAGCGACCGTGCTTTGCAATCAATTAAATTATACAGTACGTTTATGTGTATAATATGATTCGTTACAGAGAACACAAGAGTATAACATCTGAAGTAAGTTAACAAAATTCTCGCAACTTACGACAGAAGATTTATTTTAGCTAACACGTTACTTCTGTATTAATACTTTTCTGTGTCGACTGCGTTTTTGGACAATTTTCCCTAAAATTACAAATTAAGCTCAACTTAAAACCAAGCGAATTTGTCGCCCAGAGAGAGTATTTTATTTTGCAACAACCCAGTCTAGCGTGTTAGCCTGAGCCAATGGGCGGCTCACCTAAATTAACTTAGTTTGCAACTTGTATACGAGCCAGTTTCCTCTAGAAAATCCTCCAAATTATCCTCGAAACAGATTACCCTCGAGTGCTTGGCCATATTTAAAATAAAATTTTAAAAAAACCTAACCATCTTGAATATTTAATGACTGAATTTTGTAGTTGTTGTCGCGCAGGTTCAGAATCTTTATTATCTGAATCCTAATCATTTAGTAGTTGAAGAGTAGTTGTGTGTTTTACTTATTTAAATACTTACTTTATGGAAACGCCGTAAGTGACTATAACTAGTATTTATTAGATTTAGTTATACTGCAAGATTCGGTTAAAATTTATTGTCTGTCTTGTGTTATTATATTACACTTTTGTTTAGTTTCCAAAAACAATAATTTGCTAGAAGAAGATGGGTCACCTAATGAAAGCCAGATAGCTAATTAAGTTTAATGTATGAGAATCTCTCCTAGATTCGTCGAAAAATTTCTCAGGATTCAAAAGACTACGTTTTGTAAACTTTCAGAGCTTATTATGTCTCTCAGAATCAATTTTTTATATCGTACTATTTACGAGGTATTTTTAACCCAAAGGACGTCAGCCCAGAAAAGCTATTAATTTCGTTTTGGCATTTTGCGTTGATTCACTTTTCAAACTGTTACCACCAAATATTACAGCCGTGTATTATTTTAAAGAAATTAAATAATGAAGAATCTCCATAAATATATGTATGTTTCTCGCATTGGGATAAAGCAACGGTACCTAGAGCCATCCAATTTTGAATAGTATAATCCTCCACCGAATGGGGGCACCTAGAAGCCTGAATTTAGAATTTGTTTTATTATCTATTTCATATTTTATCAGACATTAAAGAATTTTTGATTAACAAAACTCAATGATTCCTAAGCGAGCAATGGCAACACTGTACGTAAAAAATATTTATCTCCAGCGCAAGACTGTGTATCGGAAATTATAAAGATACGCTCATTTAAGAATTATTTTGCGATATTGCCGTTGAATTGAATTTTATGGTTTAAGTGCGAAGAACATGATATGTAATAAATAAAGGTAGCACACAAAACGTTAAATAATGTCTGAAAGTCTGTAAAGTCTGAAAGCTTTCAAATTTTCATTTATTTGAAGGTAATTAAATTTCAGATCATGTATTCGGCAGTTGACTTTACAAAAAATGTGTCTAATATAATATTGTAAATTTCAGCCAGTATTGTGTGGCACGAAATTCTTGGCGTACAACGATTATCTTCCAATACATGCAGCCTTTTCTGTCAGACCACAGAAGATATACTTCGCAGTCGCCAAATGGAGGTTATGGAATTTTACAAAATTATATCTGATACTTATGTTGAGAGCGATCTTGCGTTTTATTATTCTAGCTCATTACATCAGAATAAATTAGTTTCTGAAACTTTTTTATAGAACTGTGGTATTGGGTAGTATATAGAATTATATAAAATTTTGCTACAGCTCGTTAATGCTCTGAATATATATTTTACGCACTTGAAGAAATTCTGGAGGTAATCAGGATATGAAAATACAGAGCGCTGGAAACTGTAATAACGTTGAGTTTTTGTATACAAAGTTGCATGTGTGTAAGTTACAACAGGCTATAAGTAAAACAGACATAGTATTACATGCTGTAACATGGACATTGAATACTCTACATTATTATTCACAAATTACTACACACGTGGCACTAATAATAATTAGTGCTAAAATAATAAATACGCTTTTTTAGCTATGTATTGATAGCATCCAAAATACGTTACTTATCACTAGGAAGATTTATATAATTAAGATATGCGCACTTGTTACTAATAATTATTGTGGATATTGCAATAAACTTAAGTACAATTAAAAATTTATGACATGAGTATTTTAAGGTGTTATCGCTCGGAGTGAAGATATCGCTCAAAGTGAGTATCGCGAGTGAAAATAAGTTTCATTTTCCAGGTATTTTAAGTGAAACTACTTAGTTAAGGTGCATTCAAATGCAGACTAGTTTGGAGTGCTAAAGCTGCCGTAAGCAGAAACATCACCATCCGTCGACGCCAAAGTGGTAGAGGGCTCATCAGCGGCCGAGCGGTAAAGTCACTGAACACTGGTAGTTCGGTCTGGGTTTCGAATCCCGAGGAACGGGCTGTCTGCATGGGGGTTTTCGCGGTTTTCCGTGTAACATGTATACAAGTCAATTCACTTAGAAAATCCTCCACGAAGAGCATTCCTCCCCTTAAGCAGATATCCCTCGAATGCTTTGCCATAGTAAAATAAACCAAACCAATCAAAGCGGGAGAGGTAATCTCTTAATACTAAACTGATAAAGTGAGTAAGTAGAGAACGAGATACCATTCTTAAACTACTTAATGTAAAATACGTGTCCTTTTCTTCTGGTTATATATTTTTATTCCTCTCTAAAATTAATCTTTCGTTAAGACTTCTTGAATACCAGGTGTATAAATAAAAAACACTTCTGCGCAACACATGTAAATTAGCAGATAATAATTAGTAACGTGACATGTTAGACATCTGAAAGGTTTCAGATTTTAATGATCGTCCAAAAAGATTCGTTAAGGTTTTTTAGGCTTTCTCCGAGATCGTAGTTTAGAAGTCTTCTGTTGCATTTAGTGACTCATTCAGTGATTCAGGATCATGCTATTCACTCTTACGCCGCATACAATTCAACTCAACAGCAAAATCGAAAAATAATTTAAAACAGTATATCTTTAAAATTTCCGATACACTCTTGCGCTGGAGATAAAAAATCTTTTTATTCCGTACAGTGTTGCCACTGCTTGGTTTCAAGTCGTTGAGTCTGTTAATCAAAAATTTATTAAAATTTTATAAAATACGGAAAAATTCGAATTTCAAAATTCGGATTTCCAGGTGCACATGTTCGGGTGGAGGACTATGTTATTCAGAATTTGATAAGTACTGTCATTTTTTCACAGTATGAAGGACATACATAAATACATACAGATTCTTCATTATTTAATTTCTTTAAAAATAATATAGGGTAATAATATTTTGGGACAACAATCCCATTTCGAGACTAATAGCCCCTGTGGGGCAAAAAATGTAAAATGTGTTCCAGGGAAAATTTAACGGTATGATAAAAACAGCCTTTTTATTTGGAAAAAACTTATGCATTGAATGTTTGGTCGCAAGAGTTAACATTTTAAACTTGAAATTATCTTACCAGTATTGTTAACATTAAAATATATTTATCAGACGACGAAGTAAAATAAAATTTAATTAAAAAAATTGGGAGTGCAATGATTCTTCCTTTTTCAGCATTTTTTGATCAAAGGATTAGAATTTTCTTCTTGCTTATCGCTAGAGAGCGTGCCATGAGCACACAAAGCTTCCGTGCTTCGCTTCTGAGGTATAAACGTGAAACACTTTTACAGAGTGGATTGTGCAGTTATCTCCTCCTCCACAATTGTGACACGAACTCTGTTTGGAACTCGCGTCACGTTTGCCATCTGCGTATGACTCACCCTGATTTCGTTTCTTCTTGTAACAGTATCCTAGAAACCATAATCTTTTTATGTAAAATAGCTCCCTATGAGTGGCTCAAGAGCCTTGACTGTTTTTCGTCTTTGAAGAGTGTCGTTGCCTTTATTTGTAAGAATCTTTTTAAAATGTGCTGTCATTTGTATATATTCTTTCTTATACGGCTGTAACGCTCACTGCCGAAGTAGAAAAATTCACGTGTTTTTTCAGATTTGAAAAAAAGGAAATTTAGAGACATGGAATGTAATTTAAAATTGTCATTCGAGGGAATAGTGAAGTTATTGTTGAATACATAGCTATGATTCATGTATACAATAGAATCCATAGCAGTTTTTATTTTTGTTGTTATTTTTAGAGTACGAAAAATAAGAACAAAATTTTTAAATGTTTAAAAATTCCATTCCTAATTTTTTTGGTAAAATATTTTCGGAAGGAGTGTTATACAGATTCGATAAATGAATAAATAATGTTCGTGTATGCGAACCAATATGACAAGAGCTTGTTTTGTAGTCGGAACAAAATTAGTTGTGAACTAAATATATTGCGCGTTGCGATAGGTTCATTACAAAATGCATTCTTTTTTACTTTTGAATATACTTGAACAGTCTTCGATGTTTAGCAAAAGTTGATAGTATGTGATTTGTTTACGAAATATTGTTAAATTCCTGTACAGAAATTTGTGTCCATATTGTATATCAGTGACATGGATTTTAATATAGTTTAATAAACAGACGTAGGTCAGTATATCGTTTGTGAAGTGATAGTATAAGGTGTAGGTTAGTATATCGTTTGTGAAGTGATAGTATAAGGTATTTCTCCCGCCTTCTTGGCATGCCTTCGTGATGTAGTGGTCAGCACACTGGATGCGTATTCCAGAGGTCCGTGATTAGAGTCCCGGCAAAGGCTTCGCTCATTTTTCATATCTCCTACTTCGAAATAACCTAATGACTCTACAATAGTACTATATTATGAAGCTCGGGGAATGCAATTAGTGACAAGTATCAAATATCTGATAATTATAAATAAATATTATTCTTAAAATAGGCATAAATATGGATATGTAGACTTAATTTTATGAGTGTAATTTAATTTCTAAGAGTCATTGCTAAAAGCGACCTAGCATGTAAAATTCCTTTGTTAAAGTCGTATCACACATTCAGAACATTTCGGAATGGCATGAAAATCATGGGGGAAAACCACAGGAACGTTAATGGAGGTAACGTATTCGCTAAGATTCAAAACAGATCGAACCACCATAGTACTGTACTAGTAGTACCAGTAATACATTCAGTCGCTGGATAGACTAATTGAAATTCGGAGTTCAAAATCACTTTTTCATTTAGCCAGCTTGTCGAAAGGATTTAGGACTGAAAGATTTTTAAACTTCTCTTCCAGAAAAACAGTACACTTATAAACATCCACACCTTACCCGTGATTAGAAATTGCGCATATCAGCTTGAGAGCTAGGGGTTAATAACTATACAAAGGTTATTGCGTAATAACTTTAATAAAATATTTCAAAATTAAAACAAAAATACGTTAGTTCATCTTTCCGAATATTTTATTATTTTTTTTATTTATATATATGTCTAATATTTTTCTTGATTTTAAAATTTTATGAATGAGGTCTTAAATTTTCCAGGTAAAGGGTGGCTTTAAATATGATGCCTAGAGGATGCAGTATCAAAATAGTTTTACTTTTGTTATAGCTGTTAGGTATTTAACTCTCAGCCGTAAATTAATTTTAATGTCCTGAGAGAATTCCTACAAAATCCACGCGTTGACTTTGTTCTTGGCAAATTATTTGTTTAAATTCCACGGTTGCTAGGCGATGCGGTATTTCCTGGCTCATTACGGGAATCGAAGTTGGAAAAATCTGAGTCACGTTAAGGGCCGTCCAGCGAATTTTTGATGATGCCCTCCTGTTTCTGCAGAGAATAAAGTCTTCTCATGACGTCAGGTACGCAGAATGGTCTAAAACTGAAACACTGAGTCATTTTTCCAGCTACGTTTTTGAATTAAAAGAAGTGGACGTTATAGGTTGAACTTGAAATTTGAAAGCTGTAAACAGGAAATTTTAGTTTAATGATTAACAAGTACAAAATGCTACTTTCAGCTGCAGTATATCTTCCATCGGGTTTTAAATAGTGAGGAATCGAATGAATTGACGCATTTTGCTGTTTCGACTGTCGTGGAGTTACCTAGTTAACTCAAAGAACTGGCAACTGGAAGATCTTCGGATCGTTATGATTTCTCACATTTCTGGCTGGGGAAACATGGAATGGTTTCTACAAGTTTCAGTACTACAGCGGTTCTTTCGGGAGTTGCAACTAAAAAAAGTACCGATTATGTCCGTGTTTACAGGCTACAAAAATTCCAAATTACTGAAACATGTCTTCTTTTCTTTTTAAAATCAAAGTGGAGTTTTTGGTATCTGAGTTAAACTAATGTTTTTTCATACAACGCGCATTGTAGATGCTATGGTCTTGTATCTGATTTGTTTTCTAGAAAGAATAATGTCTGTTTCTAAGACCTAAACTCGCACCAGCAGCCGAGCAATAAAACCTCTTAATACTGGCATTTTAACCTGTTTTCAAATTCCGGTAAATGGGCTGCTGAAGATTTGTGATTTTTCCCTTTTGTAATATGAATAAGAGTCATTTTTTGCTTAAAACTTTTCCTTCCTTTCGGCTGATTATCCTCACCTTTTTGCAAAAATCTTTACAACCCACTCTAATGCAATCAAGAATGCATTTAATTCAGTCTCAAGAATGTATTCAAGAATGAATTCTATTTAAGAATGTATTGAAACAGTTACAGCTCGAAACTTTTGCTGTCAAGCTAATAATTATGAGGTTAGGTTATTTGAAAATGGCAAAGTATGTGAGGGCTATCTGCCTAGGGAAGTGGGATGCCTTCGTGCAGGATTTGCTAAGGGAAACTAGCTCGTATTTACGTTACGCATAGGAAAAACACACAAAAATTAGCCATGCAGATTGTCCGTTCGCCTAGGATTGAACCCGGATCGAACTCGCAGCATTCAGCGGTCTTAACTACTCTTCCTCTGAACGGTTAAGAGATTTTTACATTAATGCTTACAGTTGGCCCACCAGCGGCTGAGCGGTAAAAACCGCTGAACACTGGTAGTTCGGTCCAGGGTTCGAGTCCCGCCGAACGGGCTGGCTGCATGGGCGTTTTCGTGGTTTTCCCCATGTGTAACGTGGATACGAGCCAGTTTCCCTTAAAAAGACCTCCACGGGGCATCCCTCCCTTTCCGTATAGTGCCTTAGGGCGGAGCACGTAATATAAGAAAAAAAATGCTTACAGTTTAAAAACTTTCCTGTAATGAGGAGAAATTTGTTTTAATTTTGCAATGGAATTCCAGAGATATTGATCAGTCAAACAATATATTTAAACTTCTGTGCATTTAAATCCGTTTTATTTTTCTGTCCTTTTCTTGTTTACTCCTTCGATTTCCTTCTCCTCCAGTGATACAGTTTGTTTTCCTTGTGATGAGATTATATTAATTTTTTTAAATTCAGAACCATTTTGTATTTAATGAAATTAGCTTTAATTTATATAGGGTCTAAAACTGAACATAGATAGCTCTGTTGTAACAGAGTACTCTCACAATACGGTATCACTGTAACCCGACTGGAATATTGGGAAAACCCCTGTGTTCCTAAAGTACAGTTTCATTCTAATATGCTTTCACCAAAGGCATTGCCATTATAGAGATGATTAAGTGCTTACGAGTCGGAAAATTTGAGAAATAGCTGCATCCTCACTGGGGTTCGAATTGCGCATTTTCCATTTATCAGCGGGGACATACCAATCACTTATACTACAAGTGACTGTTACATTCTTTTGCATTTAAGATACAGTACAGGTGCTCATGAATTATAATTTATTATACTCTTACTTTGGATGTCACTGTAGAAACGATTAAACAATTTTCGAAGCACGAAACTTGAGAAATCAGCTGTTCCCTTTCCTGGATTCCAACCACAGATCTTCGAGTTGCCAGCTGGATGTTATCATTCACACTAAGATAGTACCTTCGGATTAATTCGGTAATTAATTACACAATTATGGGTATCTGTGGTAGAATGGCAGGCGCTTCGAAAATTTTGTATGTGTGACATTACATATGAAATCCAGTCGTGTAGTTCGCGTTACTACCACTGCATATGTCTATAATAACGCTACCTGTGCATAATCCCTGGAATCGTATTATAAAGTGATGTCAACATGCAGACGTAGACCTGTCGTTTGACTGCACTGAACTATTGGATTCTGGGATGGCGCTGTTACTAAAGCCACGCTAATTACCTCTGCTCCTAGCCAGAGAATATAACATTGCTCAACCTAAATAAGGCTTTGTTACGGGCCATGTGATAGGAAATGTAAAGAGAATTAAAATGAAATAAGTGCTACTCCCTTTTAGATGAAAAGTTCTTTCAGACTATTTCAAAGAGAGTCACATATTTCTAAATCGCTTAGTTTGAACTCATAGCGTGTTAATGCGGCTTTGCATATCGTTCTCGGCGTTCTGAATGACCAAGCAAGGCATTAAACGACAATCAGGTAGTTTGTTTTATTTTGATTATGGTATAAGGTATCTCTACCGCCTTCGTGGCGGTAGTTGTTAGCATGCCTTCGTGGTGCAGTGGTCAGTACGCTTGACGCGTAACCAAGACGTCCGTGGTTCGATTCCCGGCGAAGGCGTTGCTCATTTTTCAGTACTCCTGCTTCAAAAAAAGCCTAATAACTCTACACTGGCGCCCGATCTAAAAAGGTGGTGGGTGATGATTCTCCACCACCGGGATTTGGCAACTGGGTCCCCTGAACCTCAGTCATACTTTAAAAGGGGAAGTATACTAGGTATTTCTCCCGCCTTGTCAGCATGCTTTCGTGGTGTAGTGGTCAGTACGCAGGACGCGTATTCCAGAGGCCCGTGGTTCTAGTCCCGGCGAAGGCGTGGCTCATTTTTCAATACTTCCGCTTAAAAAAAAAACCTTATGACTACAATGGCAAAGCACTCGAGGGCCATCTTTGTAAGCGGATGGATGTTTTTATAGAAGACTTCCTATAAGACACCGGCTCGTATACACGTTACATATGGGAAAAACTACTGAAACTCCCCTGCTGCCTGCCCGTAGCCGGGATTTGGATCTCGGTCGAAATACCAGAGTTCAGCGACTCCCAGGGTTTCATTTCGCAGATGGTGGACCCAATAGGGCGGTCTGATCTTGGTTATATTTGTACAGAAAACTAGCAATTCTTAAATTAATTTATTGTCAGTTGCTGAATTCTGATCTGCGGAACTTGGAAGGACGTTTATGCTGGAAGCAGGAAAAACCACAGATCTTATTAATACTCCAGAATCTAACTACTAGCTGAATGTCTTTCATACTACGAAGGAACCTACTGGAGAATGCGATAATTCCGCACCTTCTCCGCTATTTGAATGGCAACTAGGGAGGGGACTGTTTTATAGTGTTGTCCCGTTATAAAGGTACCCGCATCATTACGCAGGTTTCCATTCGAAAATGTGTCCAAACGATAAATGTGAGGTTAGTACTATATAGAACCACATTACTTTTCTTCATTCTAGAAGTACATCGTAGAGTTCAACAATAGACAAAGAATTTTCCTTCTTTTAGATGGTACTTGTTTTCTCAATTATTAATACTTTGGTTTGTGTGATATTTAAATTCCCTGTAAGAATGCTATTGAAATTTCTTTTGAATGAAGCTTGGTTACCAGAAGTTATTTCATGTACATATCCAAGGTTGGACAGAAGGCCTCATGCAATCGAATAGGTAAGACGTGTAAGCGCAAATATTTGTGATCGAGTTCAATTTCCATGCACCTGTAGCACTAATTCGAGCTAGTTTTTTTTAAACATTTACATGATAGTGGTTTTTCTTTAGCCAGATTGACTTATAAATAACTATCTCATTTTCTCTCTGCGTGCTCTCGTGGTGTATGCGAAAGCAAGTTCAGCTAGCAAATAGAAGACTCTTTCAAACTTATTTATCAGAGTTCGAATCCCTGTAGAGAGCATAGTTGCGTTTTCGTGTTCTCACTCCAAAGACCCAAATTTCTCTACAGTGGCGAAAGAAATTAAATTGCGCTGGGCTGTAATTCGTCACTACCTGAATTGGTCGATTATGACCCATAGGGAAACTATTGTGCTTTGCCGTAATCCAATAAATCCAATCTTTTCACATTTAGCAAGATGCTGATGCAACATTTGATTAGTTTTAATGCATAGTTTTTTTTTATCTTATGAAGTTTCGTATTCTTTGGTAGCATCAAATGTACGAAATCTCTGAGACCTAAAATGACTTATCACTATATCTTTTAATGTACCACAGAGTCTGAGAAAGGATGTAAAAGACCATCAACTGAAATAAAAGTTTAACAGAAGGCACTGCTTTCCTTACAGAACAACGAGCATTTATAGCTTAAATCGAAAGTAACAAGTTTTAAATTATGACTAGATTGAGCTAGGCAAAATGTTACGCAAACAGAAAAACGCACAAGTTGACTCTCACCTAGAGTCGGCGTGACAAGCCTAATGACGAGAGTAATGCAACGCCGCAAAATACTGCTCTCAAGGGAATCATTTAGCAAACGTGGCCTTCAGCAGGCGGAACACGCTCTGATTCTACCCTCTAAAACCTTCCTTTAAATACTGTCTCTTTTCTACTTCATTTGAATACACGCGTTTGCATTCTAGCGGGGAAATGAAAAGCGAGAAATACAGTTGACAGATTAAAATAACTGATTAGTAAAATAAATGAATCCTAATAATCTGTTATCTATAATTAACATTTTTTAGGGGTTTCTTTTTTCTCCAAGTTGTCTTTATTGGCAACAATTATAGGTATTTTACATGATATCATTATTATTATTGGGGCATTATATTGTATTATTATTTTTTCTTATTATCGTATAAAAGATTGTGATCCAAATTGCAAAAATAAATCGGACTTTTGAGCATACGCTAAGGAATTATGGACGTCCGTACGGGAGGAGGCAAACAGCCACTTGCTTTGACCTCCAACCGAAATAAAGAAAAAAATCAGTTTTTTCATTGATTCTTCCATAAGCTATACATAGTATTTTTCTTTCTATATTGATGCAGCATTATATTCTGTAATCTCGTTGGGAACCTCCATAATAAAGTAATTATCTACAATCGCTTCCACAGCTTTGAAAAATCTTCTATGAACACCTATGTCTGGAATATAGCATTTCGTCAGTAACCATAAAATTAATGAAATATAAATCGAATACCAGTATGATCGAAGCAAATAGATATGAATAAATAAAACATCTGATCAATCTCGTTAGAAAACAGATATAACGAGCTAAATAATTTCCTACAGAACGGTATACGCGCCAACATTGCCTTGTTGTCGCTCATCTCATTATCTGTTGTTCTTATCTTTTATAAAACAGTTATTCTTTTTTGAAGTACTTGTTAAAAAATTAAAGTCGGTAATTCTATTTTGTTCTGAAACAGTTGACTAAAGAGATGTATGTATCTCTTCCGTTTAGTCTTAGCTAGAAAGCGCTTGTGGCTTTCCCATATTCGAATAACCTAACTTAATCTAACTTTACGTTTAGAAAAACTATCACGATTGAAATGAGTTGATTGCATTATAGCAAAGCACGCGCGGAATATTTGCTCAAAGAAAGGGGGGCTTCGCGGTGAACAGAAGGAAAATTGTCTTATATTCGCATTGCATATGAAGAAAACATAAATTCCCACTCGGACAACTCGTCTGCTAAGATTTAAACTCTGGTCGAATTATAAGTATTGAGTTATCTTACCACTCGACCTCTGTCGAGGCCTAAGAGAGTTGATAATAAAAATATGCTTCTCTCCGGATGTGTCAAGCCAATGCATCTATTTTTCTAGAGAAAATTGTTTGGCATATTTCGTGCTGGTTATGCTATGCAGGAAAATATCCAAAGTATTTCTTTCCTTACTTTAAATTTTGACTTCAACGAGGATATCTTAAAAACCAATCTGCATCTTTATTAATTCCGCTTCAAAAATTCCCTATGTCGCTTATTATGCTATATTTTATTCAGTTCAAACCGAACGTATTATTCAGATTTGACAATATTTCTTTCTTTCGCTTCTGCGTGATATCGCCATTTTCGTTCGCATAAATGGGCGTGGGTTGATAGATGATTAAAGAACCTCACTTTGATATTTAATGGAGCGCATGCTGTTATCAAATTCCTTCCGCGAAGGTGGGCGTTGACCACCTGTCAACCATTTCTGCGTTAACCTTGGGCTTACAACAGGTGGCGCAGCTTTCATTCATAATCGCTCGAACTTCTGTGCTGCATCTCTTTGAAAGCCTTCTGGGTACTAAGGTTGTAGATCTCGCAGGCATGGCATCTCTTGCAGACAGTCATAAGTTTGCTTTCCACTTGGCTTTCAATCAACCTATAAAGACAGGTGATCAGAAATATCCAAGATATTCTTATTAGTCTCTACCGAAAGAAGGAATGTGGTATTTTATTGGAAAAAGATGGGGAAACTATGCCGCTAATATTACTCTTTTTTCGCAAAGCTTACAGCAAATTATACCGATTTTGAGCATGTTATTGTTAATTACTTTTTCCCAAATTCTTATTTATCGTGCTATAAATTCTTTTTGTAGAGACGTCCTTT
>KK119796.1:648417-688247 GCA_000611955.2 Stegodyphus mimosarum
GATGCCATATTTATAAAAAAGGTGATTCACCGATACATCCGCTTACAATTCAGTTTAATTACTGCATTCTTTGGATTCTGGTACGAAAAAACAAAAAGCAATGTCTCCATTAAATATGTAATATAATCTTTGAGATGTGTGAATTTCTTAGCGAAAACGAAAGCTGTATTTCATAACATCCGTATTTTTCAGCTTCGGTATGTTTAATGGTCTCTGTGAACAAAATGGTGCGATTTTCTCACTACTGATAAATATCTCACATCTGTATAACCCTAAAGTTTCTATACTTATCACAATTTATTGCACGGCAGACCTTAGAACAGTATTCGATCTCTTTTCAGAAGATTAACCAAGTACTATTTTGCCATACTCATTGCATTCTTAGGGCCACCTGACAACGAGCCGTTAAACGCTGAATACTGGTAGCTCTTTTGAGGTTCAAATGCCAACAAATTGGCAGACTGCTTGGGAGTTTTCGAGGTTTTCCTTATGATTTGGTTTACTTTACTATGGCACAGAACGCTAGCTCTATCTTCGTTAAGAGGAGATATGCCTTTGTATAGGACGTTCTAAGGGAATCTGGCTTGTATCCATGTTACACACAGGGAAAAGCTCGCAGATACCTACGCAGCTTACCCGGTATCGAACACAAGTGTTCATCGACTGCTCGACAGCTGGTGGGAAGGTTTTTTATGTGAAACACGAATACAAGTCAGTTTCCCTTAAAAAGCCCCTTACGAAATCATCCCTTCCCTTAAACTGAGAGCCTCTGAGTGCTTTGCCACGATCTAAATCATCTAAATTCACTGCGCTCTTAGGATATTTTTGCAAAATATCTTACTGGACAAGGCAGGATTTTTTGAATCTATTCTGCGACCCGATCTTTTTATAGTGGTGTCCCGGAGTTAAGGTGTCAGCATATTTATGCAGGTTTCAAAAGCCTTTATGCGCTGTTCAAAAAGATAAAGATTTTCATAAAGGCAGCTTGCTATAAATGTAGCCTCATTCTTATAAAGATAATTTTCTAACATAAAATAATCAATCATCTTTCCTAAAGGTGCGGGTACACTACCACACCAGTAGGATTTCTTATTTCTACTCAGATTAATACAACAAATGAAAATTCTACTTGAATAGTGGCGTCCATAGCGGTATAAAATGTCTTTAATTTCATAAAGATTGCTGTTTCCAAATTAAACCCTCTTCTGTATAAGGATGTGGAGACCTTTATTAAAGGATTCTGCTTTAATAAAGCTTTCTGGTATTGCAGAAATAAATTTGTCCATACGTTTCGATCCAAGGATTTGAGAGACTTCATATCTATAATTTCAAATCTTATAATACTTCAGAATAATTCAGAATAATAAATCTGAATAATATTTCAGATTTATAAAACTCATTTTGTGTTTCCACATTATGAAATTTTTTAAGCGCATTTAACAACTTTGAAGTAGCAAGATTCTGTGATTCCGTCATTGTTTTATGATATACCTCTCTGTTTGTTAGCAGAGTGAAAATTTCGAATATTTTCATGGAAGAATTGAAAACTACTTTTATTGGATAACAGCATATAATTTTGTTTTCAAAATACGGATGACAATGAGTTTATGCTAAATAACTAAGACAAATTAACGAACTTTATGATTTACGATTCACGCAAATTATCAGTCAAAGATTATTGACTTACTCGGAACACTATAAATGAGCGATATGATGTCAAGCTTCACAACTTCATAATCAGTAAAATTTTAAAAGCGCTATTCTTCTTCCCACAACTGCCCACGTTTTTTGTCTGTTACCTCTGAGTACACTAAACTACTAATTTATCGGAGGGCAGGTAGTCTTATGTGCTTTGCTATGTCCAAATAACAGTAACTTAACCCGATAACTAAGGATAACGTTCGTGGTTGAGGCCCATTAGCGGTCTAGCGGTAACATCGATGAACACTGGTAGTAAGGCCCGGTTTCGAATCTCGGCAAACAGGCTGGCTGGTGGTCGGTTTTTCCTGATTTTCCCCATGTTTAACGTATCTACGAGCCATTCCCTCTTAGAAAGTTCTCCACGAAGGCATCAATCTGTTTAGGCAGGCAGCCCTTGAGTGCTTTGCCATAATCAAACAAACCAATGCCATGGTTGACTCAAAATCAGTGTTAATGTGAAAGCTAAAAAAGATGCTATAAATAGGAATAAAGTAACCCATTTTATAATTAAAAAAATTATTGTCAATGTAGCTGTATTTTCAATAACCTGTTCATTTTGGTTACATCAATCAAACCAGTGTTCAAAACAAAAGGAACTGTTGCAAGTAACGGAGAAATAAACAATAGAAATGTCGAAACTAATTTATAAATTGCGTTAAAGAGCAATATTTATAAAGGAATTTGAACACTGTTATCGAGTATAAAAACGCGTAAAAAATCGCTTAGAGAATTTTTATTTTATTTTACAATGTTGGCATATATTTAGAATTGCGTACAATTAGATTACGTAGTATTATAGATAAAAGCAATTAGCATACTGTTCATTTTTTTGTGTTCCTTTTGTATCTGATGTGATTTGCTTTACTCTGATGATTCGTGAGAATTATTTTTCCCTTATTTTTCAATAAATTTAGCATTTTCTGTTTTTGAAGAGAGCCCGGTTAATCTTCAGCCAATTGAAGTGTCAAGTCTGATGGCGTTTGTCTTACTATGTGCGATGCAATCTGCGTCAAGATAATCGTTACCATTCTTTAACATTCACTATCTTCCACATTCACATAATAATAAGAGACCACTGTTTATTGACGCATTGATTAGTGGAATATAAAGCAATTATAATATAGAAAGTGAAATTTAAATTTAGTTTGTACGCGGTGTAATATTCAAACAGAAAATTACTTTTTCTTGTATGTGGAACATTTGTGCATTTCAAAATACGTATTTCTTTCCAGCTCCAAGCAATGAGCACGGCGGAGGGACCCTCGAGAGGCACTGCTCTTTGGCCAGCACTCCGTCCAAGCAGCCCGCCCCGGGGGAAGAAGGGGGCCAGCAAGAGCAACAGCAGCAGGAAGGTGACGGGAAGCCTCTGTCCAGCGCCTGGCAGGCCGCTCTAGGGGCCACGTCAGCCATGGACAAGGATAAACAGGAGAGGAAGCGGGTCGTTCGGAAGCCTCCCAAGGTGGTGGAGAGGCCCGTAAGGGCCCTCTTCTGCCTCACTCTCAAGAATCCCATTCGGAAAATCTGTATAGACATAGTTGAATGGAAGTATCCTTTTGATCTTTGCAATCGTGTGTAAAACATATTAATTTTATAATAAATTACATATTTTATTACTAAATTACAATGAAATATTTAAGGGAGAAGTTCAGATGAAATTTGCAAAAGTTTTACATTTTAAGTAATAAGCTCAGATAAGATGGGGAAATCATTAAGTTGTAAATTTAATGGCTAATGACATTCTTAAGTATGTTCCCTGCCTACAGTCAAGTTACACAAGCACAGATTCAAGAAACTTTATTTGTCCAGTGTTGTCTCATGGTGGGTGCAAGTAAGCAGTGAAATTACAAATTAAAAGTTCGATTACTTATAGACAATTACTTAGTAATTCTTTCTTTAATATTAGTTAGTAATTCTTTAATCAGTTTTAACATTACTTAGTTGGCTGTTAGTAGTTCTTTCTTTAAATATGTTAGACTACTACTTATAAAAATTACTGCAGCTGTTTATTTCACAAAACATGAGTTGCAATTAATCATTCTCGCCCTCATAAAATATGATAAAAGCAATCTTGTGCTTCATTGGTGTAGAGCTGAGCAAATCTTGATCATATTTATGTAAAACGCACAATTAGCTCTCCATCTATTCGCATAATCTATGAAGTCTGACCAATATTTACAAGAAATAAAATGAAATCGGTCAACCTGACACACTTATCCATACAATCGAAACTTGCTCCCGCGTTAATTTGGTAATGCATCATTGTTAGGCGTAGTTATAGCGTGTAATTTATCAAAATGGTTGCTCGCTTAGAATACCATATTGCTATGTACGAGCGTGCTGTATAATAATGAAGTAAATCAGAATGTTAATGCAGTACAGTTTAGAATATTTATATGGTTCAGATAATGAAAAGTAAAATCTGATAAGTGTTAGAGTTTTGAATAAATGCTTTGGGTAAAGGAAAAGGTTAATCTTCTTTTGCATGAAGACAATTAAACTAAACAAGAATAAAACAGCAATATAAAGTTTGAAGTAATTAATAAAATTTAAAATGAAGCCATATAGCTTCTTACGTGGTATAGAAGCAGTACTTTGAGCAAAAGAAACTCGATTAAGTAATTAAAACATTATTTCTTTTTTTTTTTTATTATTCTTAATGAAGCGACTACTGAGTAGGGTAAATTCTATACTTAAGTGTCTGAATGATTAATTATTATCTAGAGTTTTATTGGTTATTGTGATATTATTCCTTAATATTTTTCTAGGCCTTTTGAATACCTTATACTTTTAACCATTTTTGCAAATTGTATAGCTTTAGCCGTATTTACTCCCTTTCCTTATGGCGACTCCAACACTGTAAATGCTTATCTGGTAAGTGACTTTTCCTTTTTAACGTAATTATTCTTCCTTTTGTTTTTTGAGTTCAAATATTGCAGAGGAAAAAACTTAAATTGTTGTTAGTGGTGTAATTTGACTAAATTGGAAAACTGTAGACTTAAAGTAAGAAGAAGGGTGTAAATGACACTTTATTCGATCACAAAGAGCACACAGACGACCCCACTTGGGTTTACATAAGCTAGCACTTTTAGTTTAACTTAGAATACTTAGAACTACATAAGCTATTACTTTTGGCTGACCATAAAATAAAATGTACTTCAACTAGCTAACATCTCACAGGATAATTTAAACGCGCAGGAAGGCTCTGGTTTGTAGAAGCCGGCGGGAAAGGCCTAATGGTTAGAAGGATTCAACGTCACAGAAACAAATCGTTATTAAGTCAAGGGAGCCTTTAAGTAGGCATAACACACTGTATAATCAGCTTTCGAATAATTCCCTTAAATAGCACATCTTTCTACATTAATTTGTATAACAGCGCGTTGACTGATTTACATTCTGACAGGAAAACATAGGTGAAAAGGTAAGTTACGACTGAAATTACTTCAACTAAAAATTAAATATTGGTCAAAATAAATAAATAAATCTTCACTAATCACTTGAAGAAATCTTAAGGATTGTTAGATTGTTAACGTGACATTAATTATAAACATTTTATTAATTTGGTTAATATTGAATTCAATAGTTGTATATTTCTTTATATAAGCCGTTAGATAAAATTTCTCTGCAAAATTCAGCTGAAATTGGAAACACGTGTATAAGCCTAATTTAAATCCAACTATATGCAAACCAAAATTTTGAATATGAGTGGGCAGAATTGATAGCTAGCCCGTTCAATAAAGGTTGCATGAATAACACTATGAACAGAAATGATTATGATATTAGGCGGTTGAGGAAGTTATCCATAATTGTGAATTAGAGGACAATACTATTTACTAGAACTTAACTGTAGCAGAAAATTTCTGAGAATTTCTAGAAAATTCCGAATCTGATACCATTTCTGAGAAATTTAATAATGTATTGTATTAGGATTAAATAAATTTTTTAAAATTAATTTCAATATATTTTCCAGTTATTTATTTTTGTAGTCGAATCATTTGTAAAATATTTTACAAATGTTTACTTAAAAAATGTTTTACTTAACCCAATCCCCCAATCTTCATAAGTAAAAGCTTTGCTGAAAATTCTTTTTCTATACTTGGAAATATGCAGTAATTTTCTCAACTTTCGGATAGATCAATTAATTTTTAACTTTTCCTCTCAATGAAGAATAATTAATAAATTTCCTAAGAACGATAAAATTGGAGTGACCCTAAGTCTAATGTATTTTACGATACGAATAAGTTTGATACTTATGAAAACAATAAAACTAGCCCCAGAAGAGTGACAACTTTACCTGCAATCTGTTTCTGGAATCGGAACGAGTTTTCATGCGGGTTTCATGTCTTTTACCTCGTATATCCGAAATAAGAGCCAATTTGACTTGTATAGACCTAAATTAGTTTAAATGTACTTTTTATGGGCAAAACGAGCGCTGCAATGCTATAACAAATTAAATAATCTTGTTAGATTTTATTTTAATTACGCTTAATCTAAAGACCGAGTAACCTCAATACATTTTCGAATATCTATCTTTTCGTTTCCTTTTAACTTAGAATCCTAACACGCAGTCCAGCAGAAACAAACGGAATGACTACACTTTGTATTTAAGTTGCTAAATCTCTGCTTCTCTAAACTTATATTTCGCCTGCCGTTTAAACTCACTTTTTATTCGCATTTTCTGGCTAAAAAGATGAAACATTAGAAAATCAAGAAAGATTCAATATAAGAAATAATATATTGATCAAAATAAACTTTCCAACCTAAGTAATTCTAACTGCTCTTATGTAAACATCATATCGTCGGCACTCCCATACTATAACATGACGCCAAATTGCAGCGCCAATCCACTGCAGTGGTGGCGATGTAAACTAAATCTCTTCCCCTCCTCCTTTCCCCTGCAGTGACGTCATGGAGGTCGGAAGTAAGATAGCGAGACCGCAATGAGTTTTCACACGATTGGATGTAAATATTTTGTAATTGCGTCGTAATTATATATATAAATGTATATATTTTCTATTTGTTGAGTATTTCAGAGTCCTAAGTGTACGAAAAGAATACATTTTTAAGCAAAGTTTATTGTTATTAACATTAAAACTATGCATTATTTCTTCTCCACTTACAGTGCTTCTACCTAAAATACTTTCTCAAATATGACATGATTTTTTTAGCTTCTGAGGCATCTTTTAAATGAAAAAAATCTAAGTCAATTTGTAATTAATGCTCAATTCGGTCCATTTCAAATTAGCGCTCTTTTTATTTTAATAGTGAAATACATTAAATAGTACATAACTTTCTCTGAATATTTCTGAAAGAGAATAAAAAAAAAGATTTTTTAAAATATTATTTAAAACTTGTACCTGCGTTATTATAAAATATAGGGGAATAATTCTTTTAATTATCAGATTTTTTTACCTTTAATTTCAACAATACATATCCTAAAACTGTTCTTTATTGCTTCCTTAAGTACGCATCGTCTCAAGGAAACGTGTAGAAATGTATTCCATCAGATTTCGACGAAATCTTACTCCTTACTTGCAATCCTTAATCCGCAGTATCGATACGCCATTAGAGAAAATTTTTAAAAAAAATTGGTTCTGAAAAGAGCCTTTTGTAATTAAAAAATACAAAATTAAGAAGTTATAAATAACACAACCAAAGCACGTTAGAAGCTAACAAGATTTCGGTAGAATCAAACAACCAAATCAAAACAACCAATGACTGAAAAGAAAAGGAGCATGCGCAGTTTTACTGATTGTGTTTCCACATCGCCACCGCTACGAGCGCTGCGGTCGTTACAAAGCGCAATTTCTCCCATTGAAGTGCCGACGCTTTACTTACATACAGCTTTGGTTATAGGCAAGTTAGAATTAAGCACGATATTAATACATTATGTGAAACCATTTTTAAGCCCATCCAGCAATAACATACTTTGTAATGTATTATGCACTAGCACGTTAGGAAAATAAAGCATCGAGATATAGAAGAAACACACTAAATATTAAGTTTAAGAAAATTATTGTTGTGTAAAGACAAAATTCTTATATTTTTAACGGTACAAAAAATCTGATCTTATTGCTCTTTTTCAAAATGGCTTGTGACTATCCAAACGGTACTCTTTATCAGATATTTTTGAGAAAGAAATTATCTTAACTTGTCTTTTCAAGATAAAAATGGCATTTTATTTACTTCGAGTTTTAAAACTGAAAGATTTATCAAGAAGATCAACATTTGGAAGAAAATGTTTTAAAATGATTCGTTCAAATTATTTTCTACTATCGACACCTTTGTAACTGCAAATAATAATAATAATTGCAAAACATTAATCGCAAAAATTACTATAGATCACTTGAAAACCCCAGAAACACAGTTTTGCTAATATTTGAGATCAAATTTTTATTTCCAAACGTTATCTTGTATTCAAAACCCATTTCTGGTTCTTATTAATGAGGTTAACCACCTGCATATTAAGAGAAAGAAGAATTGGTTGAGCTATCGAGCGACTCAAAATTCGAGTTTACTCGAAAATAATTGACTGAATTTTGAATCGGAGCTAGTACTGAATTTTTCACAATTTCTGATATGTCATTAAATGTTCTCCCATCCATGACCTCATATGAAAAGACATTTTTAGCTTTAACAGTTATTGAATCTGATGATCGTTCAGTGCTGAAACACGTTTAAGATACTTACGTTCAGAAAATTGTCAAATATTGTACTATGATTTTATTTGTCATGCAACAAAAAACAAGCAATCCGTCTCCATAAAACGTGATTTTCTTTCATTAATTTTAATACACTTGAAACAAATCCTAAAACTACTACTTTTCATATTTATATTGTTCATCTAAGAAATAAATTATTTATGGGTACATATTTATTTTGTATATATTTTATATTTAACACCTGTGGTCGCGATGGATAAAAAGGATAAAAAGGATGTGGATAAAAAGGGGTCATGCATGAAGAAAATTTTAAAAAGCGCTGGTCTAAAGAAATGCTTCTTGTGTATTTTGCATCACCTCCCCTTTTGTGAGAGCCATTTTTTATTACACCTTCTGTTCGTTTTTGTGTGTTATAGTATACAATATGAAATTTAATAAATGCTCTATAATTTCATTTTATTAATATTTAATTAGTTATACACACACATATCACTTCTGTGCAAAAGTTACCAATATGAATAATAGGTAGCGTAATTTTTCTGAATAATTGGTAGCATAATTTTTTTGAAACAAAAAAGTATATATATATAAGGTCATAGTAGTAATAACAACAGTTGATCTCTGTTTGTCATAGAAGTCCTAGCGATTCCTCACGGATCACTATTGTTTCCTGAGAATACACTACATTTTCGTACAAAATGTTTGAGCTGTTGTTTTCGTAAATTTTCTATTCTTTATGTGGATATACATACAAAATGTAATTTAATAAGCATTATATAGTTTCAGTTAATGAAAATATAATTAGTTACATAAACATTTCTTATTTCCATACAAATAACTAATGTAATATTCATATTTCGCTAAAAATATAATTATTCAGTAGTGGTAATAATACAATATAGAACTATTAATATAATTAAAATAATACTTGAGGGTGGAATAGTTTTTGCGGGAAAGAAACGCAAAACTTGCAGTTGTTATGCATGCATTATGTTCATGTTGTTAAATAAATTACATTTGGAATGCGTTATGAAAATATTGCTGTTATTGTTTTCTATTTGAAACCTTTTTGGAAAACACTCCCTATCAGTATTTCGCGTCCATTTCTACAAAGTAAGTGCTTCCAAAAAAGCGGGTGCCCGTTTTTAGAAACAAAACTTGAGGCAAATTATTTTAATCGACAGACCCTTAGCAAACTGTTTGTCTGTAATATGTACTTTTTAATAAAATTTTTTTCCTTTTTAGGAAAAAATAGAATATGTATTTTTGGTGATATTTACGGCCGAGTGCGTGATGAAAATCATCGCATACGGCCTTGTGCTTCATCCTGGTGCTTATCTACGAAATACGTGGAACATGCTCGATTTTGTAATAGTAGTTATAGGGTATGTATATAATATATTTTATTTTACTACTTTGGGGCAATTACTTTTAAAAAGTTAGAAATTTGATACTTAAAACTTTCACTTCATATTGTTTTACTATTATTATAATTTTACTTAACGCACATAATGTACTATTTTATATACATATATTAGTGTGTCAAAGTATGGCTGCCTAAGAGAAACGAAAAAATTTGATTATTTATTTATAATTTTTTTAACTTACGAAATGGAAAGAACGTAATCATAGCATTTTATTTTATTCGTAAAAGTCTGTGAATCGATATTTCATTAGTATGAAGTGTAACAGAAACACATTTGATGCATTTAAATCTACTTGAACAACTTACAGATCTATATGATAAAAATACAGTATAAGTAAATTTTGAAACACTGCATATTGAAAACGTTTTAACAGACCCAAAATTAATTTGATACTTTGAAGGTTTTACTATTCATATTTCAAAAATTAAAAACAAATCAAAGCATAATCATAAGTTTAAAAAGAAGAAATGCAGAACTCATTTAATCTCTGTACCTCCTCTGCCACGAATCTCACAATGAGACTTTTAGTCTCTCAGATTTAACGTGCTGTAGACATAACACAATTATCCATGTCTTATGCGGAATATGAAAGCAAATCTAAAGGGATGGTTAACTGCCTGCCCCCCCCCATTTAAGACCCACCCAGGATGTCCACCAACAGCTAAAAACAATCAACCAGATGAGAAAGACATGCATTATGCAATGGATATCTGCACATGTTGGAATTGATAGCAACGAAGCAACCCATGAACTGGCTAAAAGGGCAAGAAATCTCAATTCAATCCCCATCTCTCTTGAAGATGCTAATGCCATTACCAGATATAGATACAATACCAGATATAGATTCAAAGAGCAATCTGTTAAGAAAGACCATAGGATATGCGAGATTAATGCAAACAGAGAAACCATAAAAACCATTACTAGATTTAAAACCCGCCGAGGAATGAAAACCAATAAAGATGGTACCACATCACATAGAACTTGTAGGAAATCTACCCCTAAACGGAGGTTTCTCCAGAACACATCGTCATATGTCCGGCAATACTTGCAGCTCTTCAAAGCTTGGGGGAATTTTTTTTTTCAGGGAGAGCTGTATAGTGAAAAGGTAGTGGAACTGGCAAAAGCGGTGATTTCCAAGCGTCGATCCATTTGACTTCTCAAAGGACACGACACCAACCAGCTGCCTAGCCAATTACTCTAAGAATAAAGTTATACTGATTTTGGTAATGATAACAGTTGAACAAGATTATTTAATCGAGATTATTGTTAAAACGGTGAATTGAATTATTTTTATGTATGCGTGTGTTCTGTTTGTACGCGTGTGTGCGCTTGCGTGTACGTGTTGTGTATGTGTGTGAGCGTAAGTGTACGTGCTGTACGTATCTGTATGCACGCTACAGAGAGAGAATACTGAGAAATTTGCATGTGCTTAAAGGTTGCTATTTTGAAAGTGATCTTAGTTGATGCTTTTTTGGGTCAGATATTAAATCGAGGACATCATTAAATCGGAGTTTTAGAGCATTTTAGTAATTTTACTAACCTGATTTATTAATATAGATTAGACTAATGACGATATTTTTTAGTCTTTAATGAAATTATTATACAATATCATAAATCCTATTAGTGTTATTTCTTAATTCATAACAATAAAGAGCAAACCAGCAAGCATTTTCGTAATTATGGATTTGTGTTTCTGATGTTGGTGTAATATAAAAGTAATTTGAGTCTTGCTATGTATGTGAATTGCTAGAAACGGTTATGGATGTTATGGTGACACGCTTATCAATCTGTTCAAGGGATATTTTATTTAAAAAGTAAGTCGTCTCTTAGTTAACTACGATATGGCTTGCGATTTATCATCCATACGAATCAATTCATTCCCCAATACTGTACCGTAAGAGATAGAAAAATATCTCCCTATACCTTTTTTTCTGATGATGTATAGCTCAGAACGATCATTAATAGAAGACAACCAAGACCATCGTTCATCTCTTCCAAACCGATACTTTCGTTCATAAATTCCGTATTCTTTCGAAAGCCGCTTTCTATCCAAATGATAAGTCGCGCGTTGTCTGATTGTACCATAACGTGAGACTGATACAGCCCACTATTACAGAAACACAAACATAGGTCTCTGTGAGCATTACGATGGAGTGTGTTTCAAATGGTTTGAGTTGGAACACCGTTGCCAATATTTGGAAAAGAGTGCCGTTTATGCTGCGATTTTTTCTAGCCGTTGGTATTAAATAGCAGTTCTCAGTTTGTGTTGTATCACGTGTGCGACGTTTTCCTAGTCTTTGCCTAACATTTCCAGTTTCCTAAAAATCGATTCCATAGTCTTAAAATGGCACTTTAGAATACTCCATGGCATCCGCTAGAATGGGATGTATTTAACTGGCTTCTAAATAACCAATCCTTTCCAAGCTACCAACTCAATTAAATCATAATATTGAAGCATCGTATTCGCTTCTGTAAAGTGTCAACGTCAATTCTAATCTTCTTCTACATAAATATTACAAATCACTTTTAAATTTTCGACGCCACAGATATAATTTACAAATTCCAAAGTTAGTAAATATGACAATTATCCTTGTTAATCTTTTTTCCCATCTTTTTTAAGAAATAGTCAACTATGTATTTGTCTTACACCGAAATTACAATATCCGTCAATTATTGCACTCTTTGTACATGTAGTATAACTGCATTTCTGAGAATGCATTATTCAAACCAGTGTGATTCTTTCTTTTCAGTGTAATCAGTACAGCCCTTTCCAACCTCATGAAAGAAGGTTTCGACGTAAAAGCTTTAAGAGCATTCCGTGTACTAAGGCCTCTGCGGTTAGTCTCTGGTGTACCAAGTAAGTTCTCTCTCGTCAAACAAACTAAATTCAGATCTTGGCATCAAGTTTGAATTTTTTTAATAGTCAAATTTTTGGATTGCTTAAATTTGTATTTCATTCAATGCTACTTATCAAACTAGTTCACTGACTTTTTAATTTTAAAATTTTCTGTGTACTATAAGGCATCGATGTATCACTGCCAAAACAATATTTTGAAATAGAAAAAGATGACAAAGAAATGAACAAGATAAGTTGTTGAACTTCGCTGACACCTTTGTAGCTTTACCAAAATTGAAAACGTTTTCGAACGCAAAAAGCGGAAGAGCAGCGGATTTTAAAAACTCTCTAGGTCTCAAAAAATCGTGTTTTTGAGTTAAAACAAAATTCAGTAATAGGCAAACTTGCTTTGAAAGTCATAAATGCTTTTGAAGTGGTATGAAGTGATTTCTAGATGAAGTCTAACAGCTGCTGATTTAATTATCCTGTTATTTGTTTTCTTCACCTCTGAATCCTGGCGAACGGGTGGCTGCATGGGCATTTTCGTGCTTTTCCCATGTGTAAAGTCTGTACGAGCCAATTACTCTTAGAAAGTCCTCCACGAAGGCATCCCTCTCCTTAGGCAGAAGCCCTCGAGTGCTTTGTCGTGGTTAAATAAACCAAACCAAATCTTCTACCTCTGTGATAGTTCGAGGTTCCATCGTTTTTAATGTTCTCTTTTAGAATACAACAATCCAAGTTTTAATTTTAGAACATTCTTTTTAATTATTTATGGGTATTTAGTAAATACACTGGAAGAGATATGAATCAGGTCTGGTAAGAATCTTTACTTTTTTCTTAGAGTAATAAAGTACAATGCTCTTATCAAGTGCAAAAAGAGTATATTATACTTTTAAGAAAATATAGAGAAATAAATACTAAATTATAAATCGCTTCAAAATTGGTCTCAGAATTTCAAATTCGTAATGACCGAAACCATTCCAAGATGGAAGAAAGAATTATTTGTTACTGATTACAATAGTTCTATAAGCCAAGTGATTTCTAGATGAAGTATTTCATTGATATCTTATGTTCTATTTTATTATGCCAGTTCGGTTTTGTTACTTCCATAAACAAGCATTATTCTAAACAAGCGGCTTTGCAAATGGCTGAATTACAATAGGAAGGCTCCTATTGATTCCTTACTTTACTTGCTTCATTTATTTTCCAATATTAAGATGAAGACAAAATGAACTAAGCTTTTATGTTTCGTCGTTCATCAGCTCACGGTTTACAAAAGATGACCTTCAGTTTGTTATTCAAATATAACTAATAACTTCGTTTTCCTTTCTAAAGCCCATTTTTATCAGATACTTTTTGAAAGGGAAAGATCGCGATGAGTGTAGTTATTTAACAAAGAAGTTTGAATATCTTCAAATAGAAACTACGACAAGTTCGACAGAATATTTCTGTTATGGAATTTCAGCTAGCTGTGCAAAAAAGTGACATTGGTACATAAAAAATGCGGGAAAAATGTTATAAAGAAAGAATAAAATTTTTATTATGCGTCGGAGGAAGTTCAGATATTTTAGGTTTTCCTTATGTCCAGCGTCGTAGATTTTCGTGTGTTTTTAATTTCTCTTTCTTCTTAATACTCAGTTTTGAGTACGTAAACAGATCACAAGCGAATGCTTTTCTTATGAAATTAGGCGCTGCTACCATATTTAAAATGATCAAAGAAGCTGATTTTCGCTCCTGAAGAAGAGTGGCCTGCATCTGCTACAACTTTATTCAATATAAGATTGCGTTTTTGCTTAATTTTACATTCGCGTATTCCTCTTTCATTTGGTGGTTAGATTTATTAGTTTACGTATTGAAATTTTCTTAAATACTTTTTCTTGATAATTATTCGCTAATTAGAACTCAAAGAATCCAATTTCGTTCAAATATGTTTCTCATTAGTGTACTGCATTTTCGTTTTGACTGAACGCGTGCATTATTTGATACCAAAACGAATTAGAGGTTTGTCTATCTTAAGAGGAATAACTTTATGGAAAACATTCTAAATGAAATTGGTTGTATTCGGTTTTTCAAAGGAAAATTATTCGAAAGCTATATGAATCTCCGAAAACCGAAAGTGACGAGATAAAACTGTTGACCTGTTCTAGAACTCTTGTTGTTAAATGTTCATTCGCTGCTTTGTTACGCTGTGACACAACCTCTCACAGTGACGATACGTTTCGAGTATTCATAGCAGATTTATGCTAACAGCCACATGTGTTTCGCATTACCTTGCGCTTCTCAACACGTGCATTGTCTCTGGATCCGCATGCGCCTGTATCGGGTTTCTGTTGATATATCGGACCATTCGCCAAACTCCTATTTACAGTGTGTGAATTTTTGTATGCTCTGCGCATGATATACGTTGCATCTTATATACACTATATACATATATATTCTTCTAGACCACCATATGCAATTTTTATCATTTTTACCTCCAAACCAACAATAATGTTTCTTCATTTTTATATGAAATTCCTGCTTTGCTTGAAAGTTCATGCATTAAAATCTAAAATGATAAAAATATATTCTTCTCTTTCAGGTTTACAGGTTGTGCTCAATTCCATTTTAAAAGCCATGGTACCCCTACTTCACATCGCGTTACTAGTCATCTTTGTTATCATAATTTATGCTATTATAGGTCTTGAACTGTTCTCAGGAAAAATGCACAAGACGTGTTTCGATAATGTCACAGGTTGGTATGAATGAGTGTTTTTCCCCCCGCCACTTTTTGCAACTTTGCATAATTAGTGGAGAAAATGTTTAGTAATTTATTAAGAATTAAATGTACACTGCGAAAAAAAAACGCGACAGCTCTATATCTGCCGTTCTACTGGGCCGATTGCCGAAATTCAAATTGCGTTTTCCACGTCTCGAAAGCGCGACTTAGGATATAGATTTATATATAGCTTTGTTCTAATGTAGGTACAGTCAAGTACCGAAAATCCGCCTACCTGAAATCCGCATTGCCTCTCAAAATATAAACATTGAATTTATAGGTTCCAGAAACCGCAGAATGGAGAATGAAATGCCGGAGAAAAAATATTTATCCAATAATGACGTCATAATTACCGAATAATAATAATTCTATGTTAGTTGCGATAAAAAAAATCTTAGCCAAGAAGAGGTTTTTAGTATGGATGATGTGTTCAGATGAACCAACACTGCCATATCAGATAACCAATGATGAAATCATTGGCTCTGTTTTGAACTCGCCACAGCAAGAAAACGATTCTGACACCGACACAGATAATGAATTTGATAGAAGTGAGAAAATATCTTTTAATGAGGTTTTGGAACATGATGAAAAATACCTAAAACGTTTAGAACAACAGAGGTGTGTCACAGACCAAGAGATTATGACCCTGTAAAATTTACAAAAAAAAAACTTACTCTGGAGCACCTAAAGTTTTAAAACAAACGTCTGCACCTAAAGTTTTAAAACAAACGTCTGCACCTAAAGTTTTAAAGCAAACATCTATCAAAAAATATTTGAAACAAGTAAAAAAAATTTAGTATTTTATGCTTTATTAGTATCCCTTATTTTTACACGTCTCTATTGTTTATGTCCTTAATGCTTTAAAATATTCCTGTAATCACTAATATAAATGCATAATATAATATATATATATAATAATTTAATGCATATTATGGTACATAATAATTTAAGTAAAAGCATCTAATATGCCTTATTTATTTTGGACTTTTAGTCTGAATATTATGATTTGGCTTTTTTTGTCCTGAAATCCGCAAAATCCTAAAATCCGCACAACCTCTGGTCCCAAGCATTGCGGATTTCTGGACTTCTACTGTATTTTGTCATAAAATCGGACTTTTTCTGAAATAACATACCATTTTTTTCCATATTTCGATTCGACGACTCAAATTGTGCCTAAATATTAATTTTGTAAAATTTGGTGCAAAATTTTAGGGAGAAATCCAAAAATTTAAGTTGGCGAATTTTTTTCAGTTTGAGCCAAGAATAATTCACTTAATGAACTTCTTAAAATGTGGCAACCTATTTTCCTTCCCTTCCATTGTGCAAGAGAAGAAAAAAAGTCACATAGTTCCTGCCTTTTTACTTTGTGGATGAGAGGGAAAAAGTCACATCGTTCTACTTTCAAATTATTTTATCAAAGTGCGTAAACCACATTTTCGCTATTATCGCTTTCAACAAATATGCCAAATTTCAAAACGCGCCAATATATAAATTCAGGTATATCTTCGGAAATTTTGAATAGAAAGCTCTAATTTTTATTATCAGGTATACTTAGAAATACATCTACTTTAAGATGATTGTAAAAATTGTATAGGTTATAATTCAAAATTTTTTTTAATTTATAAAAATTATTTAAAAATACAAATTTTAAAAATAAATCATAAAAAATGGGCGAATTTTATTTGGAATGAACCTAAATTTCGAACTGTGTAAGAAGAAATCAAAGAAGTTTCATAAAAAAAAGAGATATTAATAAATACCTACAAAACTGAATTAACATTGAGGAGCTAAAATTTTGAGAGCTATTTTTTTAAAAACTAGTCCTGCGATTTTTACAAAACTTGGTAGTTTGGCATAATTTGTGTTGTAGAATCGAAATATGGAAACAAATTGGCGTGACATTTCAGAAAAAGTCCGATTTTATGTCAAAATACCTATATTTGAACAATGCTATATAAAAATCTAATACATATCCTAAGTCGCGCTTTCGAGACATGAAAAGCGCAACTTGAATTTTGTCAATCGGCCAAGTAGAACGGAAGGTACAGAACTGTCCCCCCCTTTTTTTTGTGCAGTGTACTTTTATGCTTTCATATTAATTTTAAATATCCTGCATAGAAATGCATTAATTTTAAGTACGCTGCATTAATCACATTAATTTTAATTATTCTGCATAGAAACTATTGCCATGTTTCAAACCTTCTGTTATAATTTAATTAATTCAGTAACCTGCTGTACTTAAATTGCTTACTTTGTTCTAGCTATTAATTTAGTGTAAAAAAGGCGAAATTCAATATAAAATTTAAACACATTTATTTGGTATTTATTAAGATAATATATAAAGAAAAATTCGAAGAGAAATAGTGCTGTCGTATGTTTTTGTGCATTTTGTTTATTACATTTTATGCGATATTTCATTCATCACGCAATATTAAAAGTTGTTTGTAATTTCGTTATTGTAAGTATAAATTTTTCACTAGAACCAACACTAGGAATTTAATAATACTTATCTTTATCTTTTTTTACTTTTAATGGAAGTGGGCGTGGGAAGTAATGTCTAGTTCCGTCCCCTGTTTGATTTGCCTCAATTTAAAGAATTTAAGTGTATTGAAAAAAATCATATTTATGTAAGTATGCTGAGAAAATTCGAGTTAATATTAAATGTTATGAATGTAACATAATATTTGCGAATTTAGTTTAGTGGTTTAACTTTATTAAAACTTAATAGTTGTATGCATGCTGTGTCTGATTATATTCTTTACACACTGGCGAGAAACATTAAAGGATCAGCTATGAAATCTCGTGAAAATTGAATTATTTGGAAACTAAAAATTTAGAATTTGGCCAAGGTTTTTATTTTGCTATGCCTGACATATCTTCGAAGTGAAGAATTTATTGTATCTGCAAAAAATAAATTTAAATAAGAGCATAGATTGTGTGATATAAAGTGGAGTAGAGAAAAACTATTGCTAAAACTGTTTAGAAACTGTGCGAATAAAGAAAACTTAATAATGTGTATGATCGCTCTTGAGTGCAGTGCAGAGGTTTACAGCAAAGTTCCTTGCTACATGTTAGAGCTTGGGCAGTAACAAAATGTACTTGCGATGAATAGTGCTTTGGAGCTTTTCGAGAAGGTAGGAGAGAGCTGAAGTGATGCAAGTCAGCGTCCTAGTGATCCACACATGTTTTATTGGATTTAAATTTGGAGAATATGCGGCCCACTTCATACACTGTATTCCTTCGCTCTCAAGGAGCGCTATAGGGACGAGAAATATCTCTCATTTAAGATAAGGTTATTACCGATTGCACCCCTAAATAACAACTTGATATTAATATCAAGAACCTCGTCTTTGTATATTTCAACGGTCATGGTTGGTATGGTAAAAATGTATAGGTTAGTGCGGCCATTCACAATGACTGCGCATAACCTGATTTCGTCAAGTTACCTTTTCGTATCGATACTTTTCATGGATGTGTGTACGTCTACTGAAGGTTTTTCTCTCTTTAGATTATGACACATTGGGAATCGTACAAAATGAGATTTACCAGTAAGAAGAACTCCCCTCTCTACGATGATCTCTGCAACCAGTGGAGTCAAGCGTTTCGCAGTCCAAGCTAGCGGGGGGAAAGTCATTAGTTTCTTGTTTCTTTGCACACAGCCTCCTTTTATGCAGCCTATGCGGAACTCCCACATAATCTGAGATGTCATCAGCTGTGTATTTCGTTTAAGCATTCTTTGCGACATAATGGTCCTGAAAAGTCATTGAGGCACGTTTTCGACCTTGACTTGGCTATGTGCATACATCAGAAGTATATTTTGAACCGGTAAAGATATAACACGAAAGGTTAGTTCATCAAGTTACCATTGGAATTTACGCTTTTTGTGATGCTATGTAGACATCTAGACAATAGTTCCTAGTTCAGCGCGCCTGAATGGTCTGATGAATTGAATGGATCATATCGATTACGCATTGTTTTAACTGCTGTAAATCTGATGGAATTGAAGGTACAAACACCTTGTTCTTCACATATTCCAAGAAGAAAGTATTACATCGAACTACATGGATGGAGAAACAGAGCACTAATGAAGCATTATTCGAATCAGCGCGTCCAATCTAACATTAATCGAAAGTGCTGGTTGAGAAAACCGAATGCGTACGTATGCCATGTGGTGAGCGACTAGTTATATACCCTAGCTGCAATACCAAGTCAGCTATCCCTCTTTTAACTAGGGCAACAACCGCTTGAATTGCATATCAAGGTAGTAAATAATAGTAGAATCCTGTAATTTGTGGTTTTTGCCAAGAAACAAAAAGTCCATTTAGTTATGGGGCATAAAACACTTGTTTCCGACCGATCATTTTCGTATTTCAGGATTACCAATGAAATTTTCGTTTTTAGCCCCCAGTACGTCTTTTTTTTTATTGATACCCCCATTTCGAATATCAAGTTTTCAATAAGCATTTCGGAAATGGCGAGATTTTCATTGTTGCTAAATGAAACTTGGAAAGTTAATCTTTCATATTTTATCTATATTTATAAAATAAATTTATTTCAGAAGTTACAGATGTGTTTTCCTTTTGTGCCATTCATTATGAATTACCCTGTATACTCAGTCTCATATTTACGAACAAAAAAAAGAAATGTTCACACTATGGCACTTGCGAGTTATTAATATAATTCATTAATTATTTTCTGAAAAAAAATACAAACCAAATATGAGTATAATTAATCATATAATTGTTCATTGATGTTATGAATGTTTATAATCAATTTGCATCAATAAATTGGACATAATTTAATACCTCAGAAAATAACTAAAGACCTCATTCATTTATTCACAAAATAAAGTTCAATACAAAATGTAGAATTTCAGTTAATATTTCGTTTTTCACAATAATGCATTTTTTTTCTCTCAGGGCAGATAGCGCTAGAAGATCCCCATCCATGTGGGGATGCCGGATTCCAGTGTAATGCAAGTGCCGGAGAAGTGTGCCGGTTGCACTGGGAGGGACCCAACCATGGAATCATCAACTTTGATAACTTTGGCCTGGCTATGCTGACGGTCTTCCAGTGCGTCACCAACGAAGGCTGGACGAGCGTCTTATACAATGTTAGTTAATTTTTGACAATTATTTTTAAGTTTTACCTGCAGTTAAGTTTAACTTAAATATTGCTGTGTGTTCTCTGAGTCTTATCATCCATATTAGACTTGAGCAGAAGGTTATGCAGATTAAAAATATTAAACGTATAGGGTAAATGTTCTATTCCATTAAACAATGTATTTTCTGAAGAATGGTCGATAATTTTATTAATTTCGGGAAGTGTTTGATTTCTTAACACGTTGTATGGCATCTCAGAGCTGTGCGATTACGTTGTATTATGGTGACTCAGCTGGCCATGGTAAGATTTCAAATTCTGTTGATTGAAGTTCTGACCATAACGACCCACACAAACAATATCAGACTTCATTAAAAATAGCTTATGCCATAAACTCTGGACATCCCAATCTGTAAACAGGCTTAGAGGCTTCCAGAGATCCACACATCACTTTAGACACTCAGTAGTGAACGTAACTCATGATATACATTGGTAACATTAATGTGTATTCTGCAGCATAGGCTGATCTACTAACTATTTTGTTGCCTCAGTGTATTTAATCATATTCAGTATTATATAAATATTTGACATACGAATCGTTATTCGATGTAATTTTTCCCTCATCTTATGCAATTTAAAATAGTTTAATATTCACTCTTCTGTATTTAATGAGTACATCCATATTCTACACTGGTGAAATAAATTAACAGAATTTGCATATTTTATCGAATTGCATGAAAAGAACTAAACTGAAGAAAAAGCAACTGCTTCTAGATAAAAATGCAAACCTTGTATGGAACATACGTAAGTGTACACATGTGTGTAGGCGGAGCCAGCAGAAAAACGGGCTTTATAAGCGCGTGGAGGGTAAGACGAATTGCGTTCACTAGCACACCTCGGCAAATTTCTTGGTGTTATCTTGCAGCAATCGGTTCAATTCACACCGCAACGGTAAAAATGAGTAACCGCCAACGTTTAGATGATGGAATGAGGTGATAAATTGTGGGGAGGCAGGCCAATCGCAAGTCCAGATATGCAGAGAGTTTAATTTAACGCCCAGCGTAGTAGTAACATATGGAAACAGTTCCAGGATACTGGATCCATCGAGAGATAGCCTGGGCAAGGTCGTCCAAGAGCCACGACGGCCAGAGAAGATCGCTATTTGTCCACTTTTGCGAGGCATAACAGAGGGCCTACAGCTTCTCAGCTCTCTCGGAACCTGTATGCAGCCACAGGAACCTGTGTAACAAGGGTGATTGTTTCCAAAAGACTCGAGGATTGTTTGCTAGAAGACCGGCTGTTTGCGTCGCGCTCTCGTCTACGGACGGGGGAGTGTGATTAGCATGGTGCAGGCAACATAGTAATTGGAGTACGGAGCAATGGGCGACTGTTGTGTTCACCGACGAGTCCCGTTTTAGCCTAAACACCGATTCTCGCCGTACTTTCTTATGGAGGGAGCGAGGGACCCGCTACCTACCCCCCCAGTCTTCGCGAAATCAACAATTATGGCGGTGGCGGTATAATGGTCTGAGCAGGCATCATGTTGAATGGCCGCACACCTCTCCACGTCTTTGAAAGAGGCTCTGTGACTGGTGTGAGGTATAGAGATGAAGTCTTGGAGCCCTACGTTCGACTTTTCTGGGGTGCAGTGGGCCCCGAGTTCATCTTACAGGACGATAACGCGAGGCCACATAGAGCTCTTCTGTCGACGAATTTCTCGAGAGTGAGGATATTCGCGGGATGGATTGGCCAGCCAGGTCTCCAGACCTCAACAGTATGGAGCATGTCTGGGGAGGGCAATTGCAACTCGCAACCCCCCTCCGAACTGAGAACAGTGTTGATGAATGAGTGGGACCAATTGCCACAGACACTCATAAACTGCCTTATTTGGAGTATGACATCACGCTGGGAGGCCTGTATGGCTGTAAGAGGGGACCATACCCCCTGTTAACCTATTTCTTTTTTGTCTTCTGCAACCGCTCTTTCAGAAAAAATGTGTATCTAATATAACTGTTGAATGTTTATTTTGTTTGTATTATTTCAACCTATGTTCACATTAAAATTTGATTAAAATCTGTCCAGTAGTTCTGGAGATCGTAAATCAAATATGAAAATTCTCTTAATTTATTTCACCAGTGTATATAATGGCTATACTGAAATTCTACATCAAGCATTTATATTTGTAAACGTAAATTTCTATAAATATTTGTATTGTGCACGTATTTACTTTTCTAAATGTTTAGTTTATAAGTGCTTACTTATGTTCTGCATGGTGTAACATTAAATTTTCGTTTCCAGGTAAATGATGCCTGTGGTAATGCGTGGCCTTGGATTTATTTTCTTAGTCTCATTATATTAGGATCTTTTTTTGTTCTTAACCTCGTACTTGGTGTTTTGAGTGGGTAAGTATAAATGAGTTGTTTCGCCCCCTTTTTTTTTTTCAAAAATTGTAATCTTTCTTCATTTAACTTGAATGAAGGGGGTTTTTTTGTTTGTTTTTTGTTTTAGAAACCAATCATTTCAAATTTTTAATCGGAATTTTCTTTGAATAAAAAAGGGTAAAATAAACCCTCAGGGAGCGGAGGGGAAAGGTTAATTGAAAGAAGACATATTGTTTTTAGTTTCGGTACCTTCTTCTCTTCTCAGTTTTTCCTGGTCTTTTCTTGCAACAATAATAATTTCTTTTTATTTAAAACTGAAGGATAAAACCTAATTAATAGTAAACTTTAAACTTAGAACTTTAATTTTTTCCTTTCGTATAATTATGATTGTAATTTAAACATAATCAAGCGGTATATAACTATGGCTTTGAAAAAGAAAGAGATGGAGAGGATTATTCAACGATTGGCAGAATGCATTTTTTTCCATAGGATAAATTTTCCCATAGATATTATTTTAAGATTCCAAAATAACATAACTACAGACTTAAAAAACTCTGAGAGAATTTTAAGAATTAAAAATTGCCATTATGCTATTATACAAATAATTCCAATTTCACAGACCGCTTAAAAGAAAATCCTTTATTGTAGGTAGCTAAATTGCATTTACATTGCCGAATTTTTAATGAAAAATTTAACTCCATGTTGAAGCTATTCTGTTGTAAAAAAAGTCATAAGAACTGTATAAATCCTCATTTTATGGTTGTCAAACAAGAACTCATCAAAGCTATGTTTTTCAAAATTAAAAAAATGCGTGAATATGAAATTAGATGGGGAATGGAAAGAAATTAGAACATTATTACCAGAAGCTTTGACCATATGATATTTGGGTGTTATCGTAATTAAATATTGTCAAGATGAGTGATAATGTTTCTCTGAATTTGGCTCTACATAGTTAACATTATCTCGGATGATGAGTAGTTCAATCTACTCACTATCCAGGATTACCACGTGCAGCAGATTCGAGAACTAAATATGAATGGACGATAGGCTGTATTGACAGGCATATTGCTCAAAGCAGTCTTTATATGCTGAAAGCTGGTTACCGCATACTTGCATAATGACATTAAAAAGTAACAGTTTTACCTCCTTTGCAAATGAGCGTAAGAGAAGTTGTAATAGCGTAGTGAACTTTGAAAATTTGGAAGCTCTGGGAACGCTACAAAGTTGTTGATCTTTACTGAACTTCATTATGCAATTCCTGAATGCCACAAAATTAATGTAGGGTATTATAAACATTTTCTGCACCAGCACTTTTGTTTTGTTCTGAAGAGCAGAGAAGACATTGAAATTTCTGAATAAATACGCTCATTATTTTGCACGACAATATGCCTAAACCCCAGCGAATGGCGTAGCTGCACAACTGATTTTACCCATATGTAACGTGAATACAAGTCAGTTGTCGTTAAGTACCCCTACATGAAAGCATCCCTTCCTTAATCAGATAGACCTTGCCTGCTTTGTTGTAATTATCAAATAAAAAAAAGGCTAAGGTATTGATTGTAAGCTGACACTATATGATATTTTCAAGAACAATTCCATGTGACTTGGATCATATTACGTAACTGAAAAAAAAGTCGTAGTTTACTAAGCCTTTTAACCGAGAGAAAATTTTTAGCTTGACATGGTCATATATTGTCATCACGAACAATTCTGATGCTGGCATCCAATGCGCTTTAGAAATATGGAAGCATGTTATCGTTATTAGAAGGTCATTGCATTTAAGGATTTAGGTTCAAGCTTTGTAACTAAATACTTTTTTTGCCTGTTCACAAGGCGCCACTTAGAGCTAAAATAAATGATGGTGCAAATTTTAAGTAATTTGTAATCATTTTCCGTAACTGATATATGCCGCTTTATGAGAAGTGCAACTATTTTACTAAATCCAGAATAATTACAAAAGCCCAAGACAAGTACAAAATTACGAAATAGATTTTTACCAGATTAACTTCAGATTACAGAAGGCATGAAACTGCAGGTTACTTTTAACATTGTCAAAAACGCTTTTGACAGTATTAAAAGTAACCTACAGCTACATTCTACATACAACCAATTCTACATTCAACGCCATTAAGGCAGAGCATATGAGGCGACCCACCTAAGAGGTTCGTATTCAATACTACACGTGTAAAAAGCCACGAAAACTTCCATGCAGCCCGAATAGGTAGCAGTCGTGGCGGGTAGTGTCGCGCTGACGTTTATTTCGCCATTTTGCCCTACCCTATAACCTTTCCGCCCAGCCGGTATAGTGGTCAACGACGTTAACTGCTGTACCGATAGACCAGTGTTCGAATCCCGTAAAAGAAACGGATTCTTGTAAGTGTATAATGTTTGTGCGGGAAGGGGGTACAAAAAATACACTATGAGCCGAAAACCTTCTCGTGAGGACGGTAGTAAAGGGAGAGGGGAGGGGACTATCTGTCCACCCCTTGGAGTAGTCGATAGTTGATAGCAGGCATCAGTGCTTTACCGTGTGTTCAACAGGTGCTGCCCTTCGTCTGCAACTTTGGGTAAGTTATGTGTTTCCAAGGTGTTTCCAAGGTTCATTACTTTTCCAACATTAATGCTTGCGCGATTTGTGATAACAGATTAATAGCATAAGTGAGGCTTTTGTATTTACGACGATGCAATGCTTGTTATAATGGGTGTTTGCCTGAAATGTGACTTTTAACCGATCTTTTGAAATGAAAACTTGTTCCGTGCTTGCGAAAGACCTAAAGCTAATGGAGTTTTTATTTAAATTTAAGAATTCTTCATCCGGGACGACATGTCTATGTTTGCTACCATATTCATTATTTTAATTATGTTTCTTTTGTATTCTTTTTTTCTTATACGGAAGGCTAAATATTTTGGAATTATTTGTGATGGATGGCGAATGTGGAAATCTTTTGTTAATGACGATTTGAGTAGATAATGTGGGTCATCTTTTAATTCGTTGCAGATGCAGGTATCTATTAAAAAAGTGCTTCTGACGTAAAAGCAGGTAGTAAATGGATCATGCCCTGATGTAATCCAATTTCATTGTGGAATAGCGATAAATCTTTTAGTATTACAATTTGTAAATACATTGAAGTTATATTTCCTTTTGTATGATATCCATTCCTGTTGCTATACTGTCATTGCTATTTGTTGCAGATTAATAGTGCGATGACTTCTTGGCCATGGAATGTATAGTATATTTATTGTTGCTGTATCTTGTGCAACTTCAATCATAAGTTTGTCTCCTTGTTCATTTCCATAATTTTCTTTGTGCCCTTTGATCTATGATATAATAATGTGCCCCCTGGATGTTCTCCCTCAAAACTGGGTAGAACTGTATAGTTGGTGCGGCTGGACCTAATACCTATACGATCAAAGATGAACTTCGGTGTCCCGCCATTTCTACCTGTACCCATACCTGCCCAACCTTAAAACAGTTTCTTTCTTCAGAAACGATCATGACATGAACAAAACGTCAGTTGAAAATCTAGAAGCGAAAATTACTGAATTGGCATTCATTCTTCCTGCTTATTCACTATGACGTCATTGTTCTCCCGACACGATATAAATAGGTTACCACATTTGTCGCTTTGGCGTAAAATTACGCCAAATGCTTTGTTAACAAAAAAGAACCAATGTTTTATACGCAAATAAATATGTTGCCACTGTTGTACCTGTGTCTCCAACCCTTGCAGTTTCTCCTTTTCTCTTGCAGCGGTTTCAGAATAGTCTAATGAATGGTTATTGAAGCATGTTAAATGTAGTTTACCAACCTTAAATGTAGTTTACCAACTTTCACTCACACCTTAAAAAAAGCTTAAAGTATTTCAGTTTGAATAACCCATCCCTGCTCGAATAAAATAACGCAAAGAAATAATAAATATTAAGTGTGAAGTGCCATGGTTGATTCCTCTTAGCTTGATTCTAATTCACAAACCTCAGAAAATCTTAATACATTATTAATATACTTTTAACTGAAGGATGTGATGATCTGTATTCAAGTGCATTGTTTAATTTAGTTCGGAATAGTTTAGAAGGGAACCTGTTAGGATTTTCTCATATTTTTTGCATCTAAAAATAAAGCAGCTTTAATTGTAATGGTTAATATAATTTTTGCTATATCCGATTTTAAAGTTTGTTGATATAACATAATAATCTTTCTTGATGTATTATTAGTAGAACAAATTTTATTTAAGTAGAAATTATTCTTTAGAGTAATATACTATAATTGCCCCTGTTTGTCTTGTAATATCAGACCTTTTCTGGAGGAATTCAAGTGGTTATTCCTCTAATTATGAGGAAACATATTAAACAGATACGAAAAAGATGTTTTTAGTGATACTTAACGTTATAATGAATTTTATCCTTACCATATGTTTGCATTTTTTTACGTACACAAATTTAAAATATAAAACGATATTTACCTTTTTTTAAGAGTTTGATAAAAGTGAACAGAACGGTCACAAAAGCCTTAATAACATTCCAGCAAACCTTTTCATCGCACCGCAACGTTTCTTTTCAATAATGTCAAGCGGCACTTTTACTAGAAAATTAATGCAAATGAGAATGTGAAAAATATAGGTGTTCTCTATACTGTATTCTGTTCTTATGAACACATTTCAAGCTTTAAAAAATTAGATTATTATCCGACTGTAATAACACAAACTCTTTTACGTTCTAGAGAGTTTTCCAAAGAAAGAGAGAAAGCTAAAGCTCGAGGCGATTTCCACAAACTGCGAGAAAAACAACAAATCGAAGAAGATCTTCGAGGTTATTTAGATTGGATAACGCAAGCAGGTAAGCATAGTTTTCCAGAGTTTTTCATAGCATTACGTTATTTTTTTCGCCCATAAAAGAAGTGTTTCGAATATTATTTAAAAATACATTTCAAGCAATAACTTTCTTATGTTAATCTCTTTATTATTTATAAACTTCAAAATATCGATACCACTATAGCTACTATAGATACGATATAGGTGCGATGCATGTGTCTCCATATGGTTGACAGTTTTAATGATGATGTTGAGATAAAGAGTATAGTTATAGTAAAAGGGACAAAGAATATAGTTGAGATAAAAAATATAGTTATAGCGACATACTATATAGCTACATTTGATACCATAGCCGAAATTGAAAATTGAAAATTCAACACCAAGAAGGAGTGGCCAAAAAATATTTGATGAAACTCGGCAGACAGCTAGACACAGCAGTGAACAATAAATAATCTTTGTTTCGAAATGATATGCATAATACAAAGCGAGAACAGCGTCAACTCAGTAGGTTGTAGGTCCACTTTTGGACCGCGATACGCGAAGCGACACGTCTAGAGGTACAGAAGCAATGAGACTACGGATGGTGTCCTGATGGCTCTCTCTTTCCTGTCAACCATTTGCCACAGTTCGTCTTCTGAACGCGGCAACGGCAGGGTCTGCAAATGGCTTCCAATCACATTTCAAATGTGTTCGATTGGTGAGAGGTCGGGAGAGAACGGTGGCCAGGGAAACATCTGAACACTAACAGAACACGTTGGCTGATGCGAACGTGTGTGATCGGGCGTTATCTTGCTGATGAGGGCATTGGGCACTCTCTGAAGGTAGGGGAGTGTCACCGGCTGCAGTACATCATCCTCGTATCGTTAGACCATTATAATGCCCTGATTAGGAACTAGAGATGACCTGAAATCGTACGCTATTGCGCCCCAAACCATGATGCCGCGCTGTCGCATGGTGGGACGTTCCTCAGTTGTTGTCGGGTTGGATCTGTCTCCACATCGACGCCACACTGGTACGCGGCGACTATCATTGGAGAAACAGAAGCGTAATTCATCTGAAAACGCGACCCTCTGCCATTCCTTCCTCCACATCGCTCGAGCCCGGCACCATTGCAGACTTTGGCTCCTGTGATGTGGGGTCAATGGCAGTCTTCTTAACCAACGTCACGAGTGCAGGCCACTAGTCATCAATCGACGGCAAATGGTTTTGGTTGATATGAGAAAATCTAGAGTGTCTTGAACATGCTGCAGAATGGAGGTAGAAGTGGCTTGTGGATGCGTCGATCAAGGCCATCTTGACGGGCCTTGCGTCGATCCACTCGTGCTCTGGCTGCACCAGTGTGCACGCGCCGCTTCACTAGGGTTTCACCAGCACCCCTCGAACGTGCCATATTTCTTTGTTCCAACCATCGTCGCCACAGCCGGTGCACTGTGGACGCTTTCGATGTGTGTCAGTTGAGATTTGCCATATGGACCAACCTGCCCTTCTCAGTCCGATTACCATGCCCCTCGTAAAATCATCTGTCTGCTGGAACTGCCTCCCTTGACGACGGTCTGGCGTTCTTTGCTATTACACGCGTCCTCTGAGACAAAACAAATTTTCTATGATGATTTTCCTAGCAGAAATAACGGCACAAACATTAAACATTCTCCAGGTTTCTTTCCATATATCTTCTTCAATGTGCTGTGGAGAACTGTGCATTTCACATCATTCGGATAACCCGGTAACGTGTGTTTACCCTGAAATTTGCATAATCTTTTGGGAACTCCTTCTTGCTGCTGCATTTTTCAATGTCGGATAGTGTATTTTTCTGAAGAAGTATTCTTGAACTTCATGAGAAGAGGAGTAAGTGAATGACCTGTTCATTGCTGCATTATCACTATGCAGTTATTAAAGTTATTCTGTAGGCTGTTGCTGTTTCCCACCTTCGAGCCTCCGCAGACATGCTGCCTTTGTCAGTACTTTTTCTGGTTTAAGCTATCATTTCTGTCGATTTCATGAAACAATGGATAGGTCACACATTTTTCAACGCAAAGTACTATACAGAAATTACAATGCAATACTGAGAGTTAGAGGAGGAAAAGATTCTCAAAGGATTTTGATAGGAGGAAGATGTTTTATAGTAAAATGGTTATTATACTCCTTACTGTATATATATTTGCTGTCATTTATTGAAATTTTGTCTACTTTCCCGCAACCTAGAAATTAACAATACTCTAATTTACTTTATTTATTTAAAATATATGCTTGTTTTTTTTAATATCACTGGTTGACATTATTGGTTTAATATTTATATTTGATTAGGAAAGAAACATGCCAGTGTAAAATTTTGAATTAGGCGAAGCCTTAACTTAAGATAAATTTTGAATAAGACACTATCAGAATTTGTTTCTCTCTTGAAGAAAAAGGACGTATATCTGATCGCCTTGAGACTAAAAGTTTTATTCAAAATTTACAGCGATCTACGATTGTTTTTTCCATAGTTTGAAATCAGTTATATCCTTTACAAAAGATGCAATTAATTTCGTTTCGACTGTTTGTTAAATTCAGAAACTGCTTCTTTTCTTTTCTAGTTTATGAACTTCTCTTCTAATTTCACTTTTGCTTAAGGAATATTTTATAATTAATTGAGCCATTTAAATGGAGGTACCATGAACCAAACTGCATGCTTTAATGGAAATTTACTACAGATATGAGTTCAAAAGGAGTTGCCATTAGCCTGAATTTCCTTTTAAATATTGTATTTGTTTTTTATTCTTATTTCGTAAAAAGTAATTATTTTTTCTTTCCAACATATATTATTATTTTGTGTATAAAAAATTTTATCTTTTTGTTTGATTTATATTTAATTTTTTAGAGGATATTGAACCTGATGAAGGCGCCAACCAAGATGAAGATGGAAGATTGGGTATATTTTTACTACCTAAATTAGAAGCAAAATCTCCTTTATTGAAATTAATCCAAAAATATTAAATCCTGAAATATATCAAAATTTAATTTGTGCTTCATATCAAATTTATAAATATTTACTGAATGGAGGGTATATATAATTCTATTCTAATTACATATCTTTTTATATATATAAATACTTCAACTACTTGCGACTAAATTATGTAACATTTCACCTTTTTTTAAATTATATGAAACAAATCTCTGTATTCATATTTTTCATTAATTAACGCACTAAAAGGATCTATGTTCTTTAATTTGCATCATTTTACAATATGCTCATTTCTTAACCTTCAACAGACCTTATTTATAAATTCCTTCATAAAACTCCACTTTTGGAATTTTATTTTAAATCTTTGATAAGAGTTTCCTGATCGCTCTAATGTTGCTAAAATAACGAGTTTTGAGGAAAGTAGTCTGCAGACAAAAAATCAGTCAAATAAGGAGGATGGTTGACAGTGTGACTCTTTCCTTTGCTACAAACTGCTTGATGAAAATGAAATTGTGTGACGGCTTATTATTGTGTAGCAAAAACCGACTATTCGATTGTCTGTTTTGAGGCCTAGGGCGCTGTTAGTTTCATTAGCGTATTGTGTTTCTATAAAATATGGAATTTACTGCTTATCTATCGTGAGTTAGCCTTTTCTTATCAAAAATATGGTCTTCACCCGAGATTTATGAAACTAAAGTTTTTGTAGCCGTGATAAATTCTCTGAAGTCAACCAGACGATTGCCACTTAGATTCGAGGTCAAAATCAAGGTGTCTTCCATTTTATTAAAGCATGGTATCGAACATTTCCATCGCTTTTCTGTCCTGCAGTCAATGCGTGAGGTAGTAAGAGAGAATAAATTCCAAGAACTTCCACTCCAATTTAATGAGCAGCGTTTTTATTAAACGTTCATCAGCTATCATTCAAAGAGACTGCTGAGTATGTTTAGCAACAATTGTACAACAATGTGTCTATGGTATCAACTGTTTTAACCTGTAAAGAATGACCACTCGTGGGTTCACTCTGCAAAATATTCGATACTAATACAAAAATGTGACTACGAATAATAAAAACTGAATCTCGTAAATATTTGATCTCGACTTGTTTTACAGAACATGTCCAATGCCCCCGCTGCTGCTTTTTTCGATTTACAACAAAACATTAATGCTGTTCTTTGCTCAGTTTTTGATTCCATGTCAGCAGATGTTCGCTGGATCAAAACATGTTAATTGCATTCTCTCCGTAAGTAGGTATTAGTTGAGAACAAACGAATTGTTATGTTATAGTGATGAATACTGTCAACTACCGTTTGTCTGGTTAAATGGAATTTGTTTAAAAACTTAGTCTGAAACTTTATGGATACGCAATGTATTATTACTTTTCCGTGATAATATTATATGATTGAATGATAAATATGTAAAGAAGGAAAGAAATAAGTTCGCTACCTCTTTTCTAACCGATTATGATAGAAATAAAATATATCTTTTTCTTCCACTATAGAACTCGAAGCCGACAAATTAGAAGGAGAGGCGAGTAGTCAAGAAAACATATCTTCTCCATCGTGGTGGGAAGTAAAGAAGTAAGTCTAGCTACCGAAATAACTCTTTAATATATTCGGTTATAGTACAGAAACGGTGTCATGTTTTCTATTGCTTGACTGTAATGTCTTTATGCCAAATACGAGGAGCATAACTCTGGGGACACTTTTTTAGAAGACAGTTTGATCGTCACAACCGGAGAATCCGCAGGGAATGCAGGAAGTTGGTGAAATCGCAAGCCTTCTATTGGATAGTCATAGTGCTCGTATTTCTGAATACAATCACACTCGCTTCCGAGCATCACGATCAACCGAACTGGCTGGACCATTTCCAAGGCAAGTCTTTCCTTTGGTGATATAATTTCTTCTTAAATAAGCTCGTTACGGTATGGCTGCTTCAAGTTTTCTTTCAAAGCGAAATGAATGCATAATTTTGTGCCATTTATAAGAAAATTCCCTCATAGAATTTCTTTCAAGCGATTCTCTAGATGTAGGATGTCAAATTGGGTGATTCGCGGCCTAACCATTTTTATTACTCGCAATCGCACCATATATGTAAGTTTGACGCATTACAAAAATAAATAAATAAAAAAATAACTTAAACAAATAAATTGCAGTCTAAAAAATTAAGTTTTATATTAGTATAAAACTTTAAAGAAAAGTTTACCATTAAAAAAAAACTAAATAAAAAAGAAAATTGAAATATTTAGTTTAATATATCGAAAAAGAATTTACGACTAGAGAATTCTAAAAAATTTTAAGTATTCAAAATTACAAAATATTATAAAATTTTAAAAACGGTTCTGTATTAGTTACACGAAATCTGGTATTAGAAACATTCTTTATTAGTGAAAATAAAAACTGTAAATAGTCATCAAATTTAAAAGTTGAATAATATCTTAAATAAATACATTTTTATTTGTAACAAAAAGTTTGTCTTTATGATTAAAAAATAAATAATGTGTGAGTGACTAAGTCGCAATGTGGAAAGGTTTGGTTTATTTATGGAATATGGTCTGTGTGGAAATATCACACTGTGGAATGGTATGGTGCTTGATTCTGGCAAAATACTCAATGGCTATCTTCCTAAAGTGAGGGTTCCTTCGTGAAGGACTTTCTAAGGAAAACTGCCTCGTTTTCACGTTACGCGTGGGGAAACCGCAAAAATGACCATGCAGCTTGCCCAGTCGCCTGGAATCAAACTCAAGTCGAACTACCAGTTTTCGTGACTTAACCGTTTGGCTGCTGATGGACTCACAATGGTGAGTGGTGGTCCTTATAGCTGCGCCCGAATTCCGCATTTCTTATTTTCTTTTTTATTTAGTTTTTCCTTTTTGCGACCTATAAGAATTTTTGATTAACAAACTCAGCGATTTGAAAGAAATACCTCTTCACTGCCGTAAATAGAATATTTTTATCTTCCACGCGCCAGTAAATTATCATTCGGCAAAGTACATTACTTCATTTAGGGTTCTAAATAAAATGTGCTGCAAAATATTGTAAATAGCACAATTAAAATAATTTTTTACACGATATTCTTTCATATGGAGATGAGAAACACAATTTTTATAATTTCGAAGATAAATAGAAAACCTTGTGGTGACAATATCTTTTTTCATATTTCTAAATTTTTTTGTACATTTTAACATTAATTCAAAATTGTATTGTACTCAAAGTATTAAAATTAGAAGAAATTTGCGGATAAACTACGGTAAAATGCATGATGCGCGAGTTTTTAAAGCGAAAAGGTAATTCTAGGGGAAATGAGAAACATCTTTGGTTCAGAAATGAAGTATGAATTAACAATATGCAGAACTAAGACTTATTATTAGGCGAATTCGAGTCATTTTCGTGGGTGGAATACAGAAGAAAATAGGTGGCTGCGAAATCAGGAGGCAACAGCGGATTTGATGACAACGTCGCAGTATTGTAGAATGTCATCCTCTAGCACTTTTTGATTCGAATTCTATACTCTAAATAATATATAAAAACAGAAATACTTTAGTATTCTGTAAAAATGCGTAAAAAATAAAGGTTTATCTCATTCAAAATACTATTGTAATACTATTTAATAAAAATACAAATACGAAAATGTTCCATTGGTTATGCTGTCGCTTACACGGCGAGTAAATTTAAATTTTGAGTACTCTTCGATTTTGAGTACTATCTGATCTTTGAGGCATTTTGATTTTTAAGTCTTCAGCCCTTGAAACTATAAAATCCTCATAAAAAGTTTAATTTTTCAGCAAAACATATTTGGGAGAATTTTTCGACTCCTCATTTTGTAGTTTAAATGACACTTTACAATTACCCCTGGTTAAAAATTCCTGATTTAAGTAGTTTTTTGTTAGAATACTGGTTCCACTAACATGCTACACATTCAAAAGAAACAGTCAACGGTATTAGTAGCATTTAATTATGAAATGAAGGTTTCATATTAGATTCTGAATTGAAATCAAGTAATTGAATTTGATTCTTCTTTTAATTTAAAGTTTGGGTCAATAAACGAGAAAAAAGTGTCAGTTATTGTCGACGATTTAGCCCTTAATGAGTTCATGTTATCCAGTTTTGCTAATGAAAAGGTATAAGTATATCATTAAATGCAAGATATCGTTGCATTGTGTTGTTTTTTCTTTCCTTGCAGAACAAGCGAACATCTTTTTCGTAGCACTCTTCACGATGGAGATGTTCCTGAAGATGTACAGTCTGGGTTTTCAAGGTTACTTCGTCAGCCTCTTCAACCGTTTCGATTGCTTCGTGGTGATCAGTTCCATCCTCGAGATGGTTCTCCTATACACGGATGTCATGCCACCCCTCGGTGTATCCGTGTTGCGTTGCGTGCGTCTGCTGCGAATCTTCAAAGTAACCAAGTAAGTCCAAGCAAGGACACCAAGTTGATTGTTCTAGGTGTACTTGGTCATCCAGAATAGATCTTTTGAACCATGTCAGAGTGCAATAGATTTGAAAGATGTATTCTGCATTCAGTGGCTTTATTAATTTTGCTTATTTTCAAGGTTTTAATGTCTCTAATTTTCAAGTTTTTTAAATGATTCTTAGGAAATTTAATGTAGATGCATTTAACAGGAATAAGGCTTGGTTAGAGGCGTTTAATGGAAATGAGGCTTAGATGTTTTTCTTTAAGAAAGGCAAATGACCTAAATTCATAAACTGTTATATGTATTGTTGCCGAATTTCGAAAGCTAAATAGTGACTGCTTGAAATCCTAGGTCTCCCAAGTAATATTTGCGTTGTATGCAGTATTGTACCTTCTGTATAATGTAGGCATAGTAATTTAATACAGTGCTACAAACACATGCATTATCGTTTAGTGAAAGTATTCATGGTGGCGTATTATTAGTCCGCAGTTTGTTACTCTGCATTATATGTTGTTTTTAAGTACAGTATCACATTTCTTTTCAATGAAATATTATCTTTCCATTACTTAAAATGCATAAATTCTTAATAGTTCATATTTTCTATTTAAATCTTCCAAATATTTAGAAAATATTTCGGAATGTTTTGAAGAATTTCATATGAACTGCTGTACTGAAATGAAAAAAATTAGGAAACTGAATATAATTTTCCGATATTATTGTTTTGAGTCTTACTATTGCACTTAAGGTAAAACATGTAAAACATTGTAGTAAACTGATGTGTCGTGAAAGTGAATATGAAAGACATGACATAAAAAACAAGAGCATGTGATAAGCTCTCACAAATAAAATTCATGATTCTATAATGATAAACAACGTATTAAGGGCATTTAAGATCAAAACATGAATTATATTTTCTTTAGGTATATGACGGGAGTGAAAGTAGGGAGGAGAAAAATACAAAAGCGTTTTAGATATGAATGGCTTCTTAGGCTACCAAACGCAGACATTTTGTAAGGATGTCAAACTAACATTATTGATTCAACAGTTTTTATTACTTTTAAAAGATTTTATATATTTCTTCTCATTAAGGTAAAATTTGTTGATTAAAACCCAATAGATTTTATTTTATCCCTTTGCACTCTGAGCCTACACGCTGCTGACGTACCAGCAACTCGATGGCATTTATTCACCACACAGTTTATAAAAAAATGTGAAACTTGGAGCAGGTGTCGATCTACACCTGTACTTTTAATTATGCTCTTCAATGGTTGAGCTGTAAATGCCACTTAAGACTAGATTTTAATCGCGTATTCTATTCCTGGTAACTAAATCTGTATGGATTGCGTGGGATTTTTACATTTTCTCTCATGCATAACATAAATATTATCATCCTTCCGCATAGACAAATAGCCCTCACAATCTTTGCCTAATAACAACCAACATTGATCAACGAAGGAAAGAGCTCAATTTAAAAATTGGCACTCCTAAACGAAACATTTATTGCTTCTGCGACAAGAAATTCCTATTAAGTTGCAAAAAGTTATTTTTTTCAACCTCGGTTATGAAGTTTTCCTCGTTTAAAATCCCCATACCGATATCTAACCAACTGCTATTTTTTTAATATTAAGATCTATTCTGTTCCCATTATTAATCTGACACTGACATTTCGGTCAAAAGAGACCCTGCATTTTTACGATGATTATCGTTTTCAATAACTGTCCTATCCAAACTCGATTTTTACTGACAAATTTTGGAAAAATAATCAAATGCAATCTAATCATAGTCAATGTCATATCATAGTCAATCAGTCATGCAATCTAATCAATAGTCATGCAATCTAATCATAATTTTCTTTGATGACCATTCTACAAGAATTATTTCATAGCTTTCTCTAACAGGTGCTGCATAATCAATACTTTACATCATTTCTTTTATCTTACAGATATTGGACGTCATTGTGCAATCTTGTAGCGTCGTTGATCAATTCTGTCCGATCGATAGCCAGTTTGTTACTTCTGTTGTTCCTCTTCATTGTCATATTTGCTCTGCTCGGTATGCAAGTCTTTGGTGGTCGTTTCAACTACAAGGACTTGGAAGAAAAGCCTCGCCATAATTTTGATTCATTCGTCCAAGCGCTTCTAACTGTCTTTCAGGTAAAGTATTGACAGAAGCTATTCATTTGTTTTGCTTTGAAAGGTATCTTGAATTTTATTTCTTAATTCTTCGTTTCTCGTACGAAAGTTTATATCCGACTTTACTAAATTCCAGAAAATTACTTTGTTCTTTCACGATTTTTGTTTGAAATATCATGTAAAAAGTGATTCAAAAATATCTGGCAAGAATGTAAAAGCAGGCAGAGAAGATCGAAATAAGCAAATTTTATTACTGAATATGTGCCAAAATGGCACATTGAGGTAGTAAAAGGTTCTGTTAAGCGGTTGCTAAAAGCGTTCTCATGGTGTAAATTGTCATTCTGCATGTTGGTTTCCAGAGGTATGCATTGCTACACCAAAACACGAATGCAGAACTCATCGATATGCATTTTACCTATGAGTTTCCTGCTAAAACGGAGCAGCTATCGAAGGATTGGCAGAGAACAATTCCCGGGTACCCTCCTTGAGCAGCTGCTGCGTTTTCTTCACCAGCCTCACAGATATAATGCATCTCGAGTACTTCTGCATTCGTGTAGCAATACGTACATCTTGTAAGCTACACGAAGAATGATAATTTACGCCAGCAGAAAGCTTTTTCTCACCACTCAACAACCTCAATGTGCCATTTCTCTGTAAGTGTGCACATGTGTCTATGTATTCTAACGTATTTGCATTGCTACGCTACCAGCATAAATACCGATAAGAAATATAAAGAAACCTCGCGCATAAAACATTCCTTCTTGAAAATGCATGCGCTTAGAATGTTTTTCAGTTATTCTGCATGATAGACTAATAAAGTTGGTTGTTCGATCAAAAATTGTGAGATTTCTTTAAAACTTCATTACAGTATGTATGTATGTATGCCTGCATGTGTGTTATGCATGCGTATAGGCATGTATGTATGCAGGCTTGCTTGCATCACATCAAAACCAGAACCTGCTTAATTGTTCGAATCTGCTTAATCGTTGTTTAATCGTCGTTCGTTTTAATATTTTAGCAAGCATTTTGTTTTAAGAAAAACTAACTTGTGATTTCTGCACAATAATTTCATTACATTTATCTCATCTGATGTATATATATATTTTTTAATTTTTAGCTCTGCTTAAAACATGAAAAAAAAATTACGTGCGAAATGCAAGTTCGAAAAGCCCCAAAAAAGGGAAACTCGTAATTTTAGGGATGTAAAATTACGAATGAATATTGGGAGATAAATTCGGCATTAAATTTTTGAAAAGCACTGTTAAAAGTTAAATTTCGGACATTCATTTTATTAATCTTATAATCGTAACTGATTTAGTATAGCTAATCACATTTATTTTTATTAATCTCTTAGTTCGTATTTTCTTAGTGACAAAAATGTTATTTTTATGTATGATAATTTATGTAACAGCTGAAAATATAATAATGAAAAAAAAACTTATTTTATTATTGGTTTACATTAGTTGTGAATAATTTTAGATTAGTTTACTTTAGGTGTCAAATAACTTTGTATTATTTGCATTTTACATATTGCTTTTTTTTTCTTTTTACGTTATTAATTAGCTTTTTTCATTCATTCTTAATACTTCAGACTTGATATAAAATTTGGAACGAAGAATGTTTTTGATAAAAGATCTAACCATTCTCATATTGCTGCTTTTTTAACAAGATATGAAAGTTAAAGAACTGTTTTAGACGTGTACACTGCGCAAAAGGAAAAAAAAGGAGGGAACAGTTCTATATCTCCCGTTCTACTGGGCCGATTGACGAAATTCAGATTGCGTTTTTCATGTCTCGAAAGCGCGCCTTAGGATATGTATTCGATTTACATATAGCATTCTTTTAATATAGGTATTTTGACACAAAATTGGACTTTTTCTGTAATGGCATGTCGATTTTTTTCCATATTTCGATTCTACGAATCAAATTATGTCAGAATATTTAATTTTGTAAGATTTGATGTGAAATTTGAGGAGAAATTTAAGCATTTATCTTTTCGCAATTTTTTCAGTTTGCGCCAAGAAATATTAAATTGGTGAACTTCTTAATTAATAGCAATCTAATTTTCCTTTCTTTTTAGTCCAAAGGGGCTTTGTCCCTGAAGGACTGTTGTTTTTGTTTTGCGGTTTTGCGTCCGAAACGCTAAATGTCGGTTCACTTTTTAAACTGTTGCCACCAAATATTGCAGCACTTTATTATATTTTAAGAAATTAAATAATGAAGAATGTGCATAAATGTATGTATGTTTCTCGCATTGTGATAAAAAGACGGTACCTACAGCCATCGAATTTTGAATGACGTAATCCTGATGCGAATATGGGCATCTGAAAGTCCAAATTTGGAATTTGTTTTATTATCGATTTCCTATATTGTAAAAATTGAACGAATATTTTATTAACAAACTCAAGGATTTTAAATGAGCAATGGCAACGTTGTACAGAAAAAAAGAAACATTTTTATCTCCAGCGCGTGAGACTATGCATAAGAAATTCTAAAGATATGCTCAGTTTAAAAATATTTTGGGATATTGTTCTTTAACTGAATTTTATGGTATAAATACGAAGAACATGATATTTAATAAAAGGTAACTCACAAAATGTTTAAAAAACGCCCCTTTGGACGTAATTTAAAATCTGAAACATTTCAGATTTTTTACCTTTTTTTTTTTTTTTTTTT